>JBBPLO010000112.1:0-33241 GCA_038089835.1 Retiboletus flavoniger
TCTAAGAGTACCTCCGGAGTCTCGGAGTTGAGTTCCGAGCGAGATAGCATCGGAGTTGGTGAGTACGAGACCGGAGATGGGTTCGGAGGGTCGGAGTGGACTTGGTGAAAATCCGGGATATGACACATTGTCCTTGTTGTTGTTTACAACTTCGAGCACGACCCCTCTGAACCTCCGAACTCCGGCCTCTGAAATCAGGGCAATGATTCTAAGCAAGGGCGCACCACATACAGTAAAGCCAAGCCCCGGCCCCCAGTTTAACTCTGAAGTTCTGGAGTTAGCTCCAGAGTTGACCCGGTTTTAACAGGTTCACCAGAACTGCGTGTTCTGTGATGACCCCACTCACTTCATGGGCAACTGCCCTCATGTTGAGGCATACGTACAGTCCGGAAAGGTGACCCGAGGCACAGATGGCTGGCTCTACCTCCCTAACAGGAGACATATTCTGTGCATGCCCAGTACTCGTTGCCTCCGAGACAGCCTAGACTGGATGACCACTCCGATCACTACCTCTACCACTGCTACTGTTACCATGGGAATCTTCTCCCTCACTTGTCCTGACACTGACACCGTTTTAGACATTGAACCGTCGGTTTTCATGGCCCCAGTTGAAGATCCAGACATTGACGCCAATCCTGCCCTTGCTAACATTGACTTTCAGCCATATATCGCCAAGGCCTGGGCTAGTTTCCAGGCTAACAAGGCTAAAGATAAAGGCAAGCAAGCCCACTTTGACAGCGTCGAGGTGCCCTCTCAAAAGACTAGTTGCCCAGCTCCACATCCAACTGCAGTTGCCGAGGAGATTGTATCTCCGGCAATCTTGGCAGCTCACCCTATGCCATCTGGAGTGTCAAGGCCTGCAACCCTGGCACCACCGGCACCTCAGCCAACCCCATCCATGTCTAAAAGTAACATCCCCTTTCACCCCAATCATACTAACATCGCTCCTACTGCCCCAACCAGGCAATTCAGATATACCTTTCCCCTAGAAGATGAGACCACACTGAAGCACATCTTAGACCGGGTTCTTGAGACTTCCATCTCAATCCCGGTCAAAGAACTCATGTCCATTGCCCTGGAGGTTCACAAGCAACTCTGGGAGCTTTCTACTACCAAGCATATCCCTATGTCTACTAACGTTGTACACGTCAACGAACTCGCCGGTCATGATCCCAGCACTGTGGAGCATGAATTTGGGGACCAACTTCACCAGAACAATGACAGCCTCATTGTAGTGCATCACAGCATCCCCTTATGGTCACTTGATGCAAAGGTACTTGGTACCGGATACACCATCACCGCAGTCTTAGACACCAGTTCAGAGATCGTTGCCATGCCTAAATGGGTATGGACGGACCTCGGTCTTCTGGTCCAGTCAGACCATGTTATGACAATGTCAAATGCTAATGCTAGCACCAAATCGACCATTGGTGTCATCGAGAACCTTCGCCTGGATTTCAGAGCCAGTGAGGTTTGTCTCCAGGTCCAAGTAGTCCCCAGGGCTAACTTTGACCTATTACTCAGCCGACCTTTTCATTGTCTTATGAGTGCATCCACTGATGATTTCCCTGATGGCACACAGACTATCACACTCCGAGACCCTAACTCGGGCAAAGTATACAAACTGCTGATGCGTGCTTGGACCAAACGATGTCTGTGCTGCCGATGTGGTCTATTCTGTGCTAACCACAAGTCTGTCGTTGAGATGGGTCTTGCAGATGCTAATGGATCTTTCAATTTGTTTTTCTATTCGTCCATCTTGTACACTCCGCCCCAGTCTTGTTTCCATGTTTCACATTCTGACTTACCTGCCGTTACTCCTTCATCTTCTTATGAGTTTTTATCATCTACCCAGTCCACTCTGTCCTCTTCACACATTCTTGCACTTTCTTCCCTTTACACGTTTGATCCTGTCTTCCATTCGCTGGCTTACAAGCCAGTCACTAAAAAGGTCCGGTCAATCGTGGCTCCTCTCAAGGAGGAGTACCGCATTCTGCACCAGTTACCAGACGATCCTCTTGCCAGTCTTATTCCATTACCCACTAACCCCCTGGACTTTGTGCTGGGAACTCGAATCACACAGGAATGCGCCAACACACTTGACCTCGATCCAGCCAAATGGCTGTGGTCCAAGGAGCTCAAGTTGGTCCAGTGGTTAGTCCGAAACCACAAGCCAGCCTTTGCTTGGATTCCAACCGAGCGAGGTCACTTAGACGAACACTACTTCCCACCAGTCAAGATCCCAACGGTCCCCCATATGCCCTAGATACTCTGCAACATTCCTATACCTCCGTCCTTGTGGGACCAGGCAATTCAAATCATCAAAGACCAGATCACCTCCAGAGTCTATGAACCGTCCGCCACTGCTTACCGGTCTTGCTGGTTCTGCATGCTCAAGCAGGATGGCAAGACTCTCTGGCTTGTCCACAACCTCCAACTCCTAAATGCCATCACCATCTGGGACTCTTCTGTCCCCCCCTTCATTGAGCACCTGGCCAAGTCCTTCGGCAGGTATGTGGTCTACAGTATGATGGACCTGTTCACAGGTTATGACCAGCACCCACTGCATGTTGACTCCCAGGACATGACTACATTCAACAGTCCGCTCAGACCCCATCATCTCACTACTCTCCTGATGGGTCACACTAACGCCATGCAAATTTATCAGGCTGATATGGCCTTCATTTTACAGGACGAAATTCCTCATCACACCATGCCATTCATCGATGACCTACCAGTCAAGTCTGGCACTACTCACTACCAAACTCTGGACAGCAACTATGAAACCATCCCTGCCAACTCTGGTATATGGAGATTCATATGGAAACACCTACAAGTTGTTCACTGCATCCTTCAATGCCTGCAAAATGTCGGAGCTATGGTCTCCACCAAGAAGTTCGTCCTTGCCACTCCAGACACCACTATCGTCGGACACAAGTGCACCTTTGATGGTCAAGTCGCACATGAGGCCAAAGTCCAGAAAATCTGGGGCTGGCTGGAGTGCAAAAACTTGATGCAAGTCTGTGGGTTCCTCAGGACCTGTGGAGTAGTTCGTATTTTCATCTGAGACTTCGCCACTATCTCCCATCCATTGGTCAATTTGACCTGGAAGAGCATTCCCTTCAAATGGGGTGACGCCCAGTGCAACGCTATGAATCATCTGAAGGACAAGATCATAAAGTCCCCAGTGCTCTGCCGGCTCGACTATGAGTCTGGTTGGGAGGTCATTTTAGCTGTTGATACTTCCATGATTGCTATTGGTTTCATTCTTTTGCAGCAAGGTGAGGATGGCAAACGCTATCCGAACCGGTTTTGTTCCATCAGCTTGATGAGTGTTGAAAGCCGGTACTCCCAGGCTAAGCTTGAGCTGTATGGTCTGTTCCAGGCACTCTGGGTGGTCTGTGTTTTCATTTTCAGTGTTACCAATCTCATCATTGAGATGGACGCAAAGTATGTTAAGGGCATGATTAACAACCCAGACCTTCAGCCGAACGCGACCATCAACCTGTGGATCACTGGCATTCTTTTATTTCACTTTGAACTTTGTCACATTCCGGCTGAAAGCATACCAGCCCCAACGGTCTCTCCCAGTGCCCTCATTCCAAAGAGGACCTGCCTGAGGACGATGATATCAAGGGTTGGTTGGATGATTCTTACTCTTTCTCCATAACCTTACTTAATGATCACATATTCCCCTTTACTGCTGCTCCTGTCATCACACGCACTGCTCCGTGGACACTGTACCATGCCCCTTCACACTTACTCTCTTTGGACTATGTTATCTCACCAGTGCCTCCAGCACTGCCATTTCCTTCTACCTATGCATCAGTTTTCTCTTCCTCCATTTTGCAGCCAGATTCTACTCCGGACTCTCCTATCATTCCCTGGTCTTCAAAGGCCATCACTTGGGAAGCACGTATTCAATTGATTCGTGGATTCCTTGAGACCCATGAATGCCCTGCTAACCTTTCTGACACAGACTTTCAAACGTTTGTCAACTCTGCCACCAAGTTCTTTATCCTGCATGGCTCCCTATGGCATTGGGAGCCACATGGTTGTCACCAGCTGGTTGTGCTGGAGCACCAGTACAGACTTATTAAAGAGGCTCAGGCACAAAGGTGTTTTCACAGTCTGTACCCGGCTCCTACTCTGCTTCTGGTGGCTGATGTTGGTTGATGATGTCAAATGGTTTCTTTGCACTTGCCACGAGTGCCAAATCTGACAGACTAACCATTTTCATATTCCCCTGACCATACTGGTTGTAGGTGGCCTGTTCTGTAAGGCTCCTCTTGACACAATGCTCATGCCCCAGTCCGGCGGTTATCGTTACATCATCCAGGCCTGGTGTGCATTGACCTCATATCTGGAGTGGCGTATGCTCCGCTCCGAGAACACCTCCCCTCTCGCTTCATTCATTTTCGAAGACCTCCTTTGCTGGTGGGGTCTCCTATCTGAAATTGTTACTGACAACGGTCCCGCCTTTGTACAAGCCCTAGACTTCCTTGCCGACCAGTATGGCATTAGACACATTCACATCTCCCCCTACAACTCCCAAGCCAATGGTTTGGTCAAACGGTGTCATTATGATGTCTGGGAGGCCATCGTTAAAACTTCCCAAGGGGGGGAGTTACACTGGCATGTTGCCACTCACTCGGTCTTTTGGGCCAAGTGGGTTACCATACTCTGGTCTACCAGTTTGTCTTTGTATTTCATGGTTCACAGTGTAGAGCCACTCTTTCCATTTGACCTCTCCAAGGCTACGTTCCTCGTTCCTTCTCCAGATACCGATCCACTGTCTCTGTCCAGCCTGATTGCATGATGAGCTCATCAGCTCCAAAAGCTTCAGGAGGACTTGGAGTCTATTCATGAGTGTGTCCTCAAGGCTCAGTTTGAGTCTATCAAACATTTCGAGGCCACTTTCAAGAACTGAATCAAGGACTTCAACTTCCAGTCCAAGAGTCTGGTTCTAGTCCATAACACCCACATTGAAAAGGAACTTAACCAGAAGATGAAGCCTAGATACCTGGGTCCAATGGTAGTCCTTCGCTGGACTGCCAGCAGGTCATATATCCTGGCCAAGTTGGATGGGGTGGTCTCCAAACTGCAATATGCTGCCTTCCATCTTGCTCCCTACTACCCCCATTTCACTTCTACTATACCTGTCACCGAGCTAACCGGTCTAGATGACAACAACCTGGACAAGCTGGCAGGAGAAGACATTGATGAGCCAGACGACGAAGAACCAGACTTCACCGGTCAGGACTAGTCCTGTCACCAGTCTACATACATTTCCTTTCTCAAATATACAAAAACCTCTGTCTTACCCTGGGATTAGTCCGGTGACCTCTATGTCTTGCCACTCGATATCGCTAAACAACGCCTAACAGACATTCCTCCTACTATATGCCAATAAAAGTAAAACCATAGAAAAACAAAAAACAAAGACAAAAACAAAACAAAACAGTATGATTTCATTTTTTCTGTAAAGTGTCTCACTATGTATGCTCCTGATGTACCACTTATCATTCGAACACACTCCAAGACACTGCGCCCATTTCACACTATAGACTGCCGAACTGTATACCACCCATACCGAAGACTGCCAATAGACTGGGGTAACTCCAGTAGGGATAGGCACTAGAAGTTGACCGATGAAACAAAGCCAGGCAGCAGCCTGCATAAAATTCTTACTTCCTCTCTTCCTCTCTCTCTTTCTCTCTTACTCTTGCTTCTTCTTTATCTTTACATTTCTTTCCACTTCATTTGAGAACCGGACTGTTTATACGAACAAGCAGACTATATACAGATACAGGCGAATGGACTACACTACTGACAGGCCCCTCCTATACATCCAATTCCTCCAACTCACCCACCAAATTGCTCACCTCCACCATCACCTCCTGGTGCTCAATGTTCAGCACCTTGATGTTCACCCAGATTTGGTACAGGTGTGAATGTGCAATGTTGAGCTGACATGCGATTTGGTCTCGCTGGCATTGGACCAGAGTTTTCCCACCGATCTTCCTTACTGCTGCCACCTTCCCTTTCCCCTTCTCCTTTGGCTTGATGGGGGTATTGTCTTCCTCGATCTTGTTGTCGGAGAGGACCTCGATGGGTGACTCCACCCGCTTGCTGGAACCTGCCTTGGCCACCACCCTGGCCAGTCTTCCTCCTATTAAACCATCAGACCATGCTTGGATAACCAACAACTTACTCACCCTTGCTCAGTGGCACCACCACCACCATCACATTCTTCCTTCTTGGTGCATGTCACCCAGCAGCCCAGCTGCACGCTCCCTTCAACCACTGGCACCGAGCACATGCCAGTCCGGTCCCCTTGACGCATTGACCAGCTACTCTTGCCTGTTTGCACTGAGCACAAGTGTCAGAGGGTGGTTCGGGCTGAGCAGCCACCAATCCAGTAGGGGTGGTCTTCTTCCTTGGCAGGGCTGCATCTTCTTCTTCCCCATCAGTGTCCTCTGACTGGCTCCTCTGTACTGCTGTTAGCTCAGGATGGACCATGACAAACCCACTACACACCTTTAGTCCAAATGACGTGTTCAACACTGTTCCAGACGACCCAGTCACCTTCTCAACGATGGGCACCACCTGTCACTCCACCTCCTCTATGTCCAATGCCATCCCCTGCATGCCCACCAGCCCATTGTCTTCCTTGACCAGTGGTGCATTCTTCCTCTTCGACCACTCTGCCTGCTGGTGCTCTGCATCTGCGAGCAGGGCCGCAATGTCATCCTCCAGTTCTGTGTAGAGGTGGAGCACGTCTGCCTCCTTGGAGGCTACCTCCCATTCGTCCTAAAAGAGACATTATTGCAGTTAACATCACCTCGGTATAGCTTGAATGCTCACCATAGCACGCCTGAAGCTCTCCACCCACATCTCCATCTCCTCATGAAGTTCCTCCCAGTCGTCCAGCATCGTCTTCACTTCAGCCGTGATGTGTTCAGTGGTCACCTTGTATCGATGGTTGACGTCTTGGCAATGTTCAGCGCCCTTTGCTGTCATGGCATGTATGTAGGCTGTCAACTCAGCTGGTGAACTGGGATTGCATGGTGTATGGAGTGGATGAGGGAAGGATGGAGTGTGATGTAGGGAGAAACACAGTGGATGCGACACGACTAGACCACCACCATTCAAACTCCGCACTGTGCTTAGTCAGCACAACACTGCAACTGACTGGGGACAGTCAGTATTCAAAGTCCCCAGCAGATGTAGAGAACAGTGTATCTCTATGGTCATATCACCCAATTTTCCATCATTACAGCACATGTATACTCCTTCCTATGTCTACCAACTTCCTGCCCATTACTCCATCCAATTCCGGTGGTAAGACCAGTACTCCAGTACTGTCAGTCTTCCCCGAACTACTCTGGTCTGTCCATTTTTACCTTCATACTTGTTTCTTTTCGCATACGTTACATCCTTACCTACTTACTCCACTTTTCCTTTTCCTTTCGTCGACTACAGTAACTTTCGTCCTTACTTTTACTTACGACTGACTATCGCCAGGCCAATTGGCTTTATTGGTCCTGTACCTTAGAGTTTCATGGTGGCCCGAAAGGGTTGTCTTTGTTTTATCAAACTTTCTCCCATTATTCAAACACTGATCTTTGACTTCACTTAAGTACCACTTAAGCCATAGTTACAGACACAGGTATGCCCGGTCCATAAAATCTTTGTATTGCATATTGCAACACAGCTATCTTTTACTCACAATGTCCGAACTATGCTAAATGCTATCATTATCGTCTCCACCAACGTTCAATGTCCAATGCCCAATGCCTACGTCTCTTTTCCTCCATCACCAACAATGCTTTTGTCGACCAGTCTACCAGTCATACCGCTGCCCATACATTCTCTGCCCAGTCTTCACCGGACTTCTTGGTAGAGTCCTCTGGACTTCATTTCTGACCTTCCTCTTCTCTGGAATCCCTTTTGGGGCAAACCTATTTGCTTCCCTCATCCTTCCTTTGGCCAGGACTTGTAGGCTACACTTCTCAAGTCCCTCCAGCCTTAGCAGGATCTTTACACCAGGCCTGGACAATGTACCGGTAACTGCTGGACCAGGGCATGAGCATTGTGTTGAGATGAGCCTTATGGAATAGGCCACCTATGAATGGTATGGTTGGGAGAATATGAAAATGGTTAGTCTGTTGGATTTGGCACTCATGGCAAGTGCGAAGAAACCATTTGACATCATCAACCAGCATCAGCCACCAGAAGCAGAGTAGGAGCTGGGTACAGACTGTGAAGACACCTTTGGGCCTGAGATCATTGTGAGCTTCTTTAATAAGTCCGTACTAGCAGTGCTCCAGTACAATCAGCTGGTGATGACCATGTGGCTCTCGATGCCATAGGAAGCCATGCAGGATAAAGAACTTGGTGGTGGAGTTGACAAACGTTTGGAAGTCTGCATTGGAAAGGTCAGTGGGGCATTTGTGGATCTCAAGGAACCTGCGAATCAACCGAATTCATGATTCTCTAGCAATGGCCTTTGAAGACCGGGGAATGATAGGAGAGTCTGGAGTAGAATCCAGCTGGGAAATGGCAGAAGAGAAAATGGATGCATAGATAGAAGGAATTGGCAGCACCAGAGACACTGGTGAAATAATGTAGTCTGAGGAGAGTAAGTGCGAAGGGGTGTGGTACAGTGTCTGCGGAACAGAGTGTGCAATGATGGGAGCAGCAGTAAAGGGAAATGTGCAATTGTTCAGTAAAGTTATGCAAAAAGAATAGGAATTGTCCAACCAACCCTTGATGTCATTGTCCTCAGGTGGGTTCTCTTCGGAATGAGGGTGCCGGGAGAGACCGTCAGGGCTGGTATGCTTTTTGGCCAGAATGTGACAAAGGTTGAAGTGAAATAAAAGAATGTTGGTGATCCACCGGTTGATGGTTGTTATGCTGGACTAAGGGATACCAGCGGGGACTCAAAGTGAGCTCGAAGGTTATACAAAGACAAGGGAGGATATACCGGGTATTCCGACAGAAGTCTTCGGAGACACGCCTTCCAGGTTGGTAGCTTGAAGGGAGATGACGTCAAGCGACTCGTAAGTGGATTTCAAGGACAAGTCCTTAAATCCGGGATGAAGGTTCAAAGTGAAGGCCTCAGGGAAGTCCCTTAGCCTTAGTGTGCTGATAACAGACAGCGACGAGGGGAGCGAGGAGTGGGCTTAGAGCTCGTAGAATTGAGTAGACTAAGCTAAGGAGAAGTACATGGAATGACGCGGTATAAGTACAAACGCCAAGGGGTTACGTAATGGGCTTCTAGTAGGCCTGAGATAAAGAGTGAGTCATCCGCAGTAGATAAGGATGAGTCACTATGAGTCAGTTCTAATAATACAACGGTTCTGAGATAAGACGGAGCGGAAGGAACCAGGGAAGCGGGACTCGGGGCATGAACGGAGTTCCTAAGTCCAAGATAAGACAAGAGACATAGGAGGACTTAGCTAAGTAGAAAAAGGAAGAAGGAAAGAAAGAACAAAAGGGCGATCCACTGTGGATCATAACATTACCCCCGTGCTAGGGGTGAGGCTCCAATGAACCTTTCTCACAAATCGATGTATCCGGCACCGGGGGAGCCCGTCATGTTAGCATAAGCGATGTCATCGAAGATGTCATCGACGTCATCATCTCCGTAGTTATGGACTTCGATCGGAGAATGAGGTCGGCGAGGTCGGCAGTTGACATGACGTGGTGGTGGTGTGGGACGCGGGGGAGGAGACGGGCGAGTTCGATGGCTTCGTCGTTGTTTGGGGGAGCGATTCCCCTGGGAAGAGCTAGATGATGAGGAGAAGTGAGGAGGGGGAGCAGGTCGGCGTAAAGGACAGCGTTGTTGGGTGTGACCTGGGGCGAAGTTGAGACAGAGCGGGCACTGGTAAACTTGGCAGTCAGCTCGAAAATGGCTGAGACGGTGGCAGTGAAAGCAGGCCTGCCGATATCTAGGGTGGGACTCCGTAAGAGGAGTCATACCATCATTGCCAGTCCAGAAGGCTTCTGCTCAGGCTAAGAAGTCTATCTCTGCGGGGTTGAGGGGGGAAGCAGATGCGGAGGGGGTCGAGTTGGCTCGGTGAGCCTGGCGTTCAGAGTGTTCTTTCAAATACCTATTGAGGTCCTGAAAGAATTCTAGCGCTCCAAGCTGATAGGCGAGGAGGAGGGACACGGCACGTGCATCTTGATAGATCGAGGATAGGATGGAGTGGAGGCATGCACATTGGGTGTCTGAGGGGTTTGGGGGAATGAGGCCGAGGCAGGCTATCTGCAGGTAGAGTTTGGAGACAAGCTCCAGAGGGGATGCGTCCTCGACAAAGGACTGCATGGGAATGAGGAGGTGGGAGTCGGTCAATGCCGACGTGAGCTCCTGGAGGTCATCTCGGGAGGGGTAATCTTCGCGCAGCTGATGCGCATTGATAGGGACTTCGACACTGAGGATAGGTGTCAGGAGGACGGTGGCAAGCGAGACAGGGGGAAGCTCGGGGGAGCGGTCAGCCCATCGTGGGGGACCAGCAGCAGGGGATCCCCAGCCAGGGGATGGAGCACGGGAGGAGGATGTTAGGGGATCATAGACGGTGGATGCGTGCGAATCTATAGTAGGGAAATCTATGGGAACATCGTCGGCGAGGACGACGTTGTTTTCATTAGCTAAAGGAGACGAGAGAGGGGAAGAAGAGCGGAGGGACGATACAGTAGTGATGGACGACATTTTTATGGGCGTTTCTTTTGTTTCAGGTGTGCTATGAGAGGGGAAGGGGGGAGAGAACTAAGGAGGGAAGGTGCAAGGGTGGGCCTTCTTATATGCGAGGAGGAGGGTCCGTGCACGTTTTAGATCCTTTTCAGGAAGCCAGGAGTCATCATCGGCAGAGTATCCTTTCCACCGGACGAGATAGTGGCGCTTATCCGAAGCTCCACGATGACGTATGATTTTTTCTATTTCATATTCTGCTTGTCCACCGATGAGCTCTGGCAGGTTCTTTTTGAAATGGGGGCCGTAAATGGTGTTTTCGCGATAGGGTGATAAGAGAGAAGCGTGGAACGTGGGGTGGAGTTTCCACGTTTTGGGGAGGGCTAAGCGATAAGAGACGGGGGAGAGGACGTCAGTGATAACAAAGGGTCCTTCTCTTTTGGGAGCAAATTTGGGATTGGCTAATTCCCGTCGGAGGTTGCAGGCCTCGAGCCATACCTTATTGCCTTTGCTAAAGGGGGTAAAAGGGCGTTTGTGTCGATTAGCCATCACTTGGCGAGCCAGTTCGTGAGAGGCTAGGGCCTCATTTCGGGCGGAGGAGAGTTCTTTGAGCTGAGTTTCAACGGCAGGGACGTTGGTATTGGGGACTAGAGTGGGTAGAGGGTTGGGTTCATACCCCATGAGGAGGAAGAAAGGGGATCGGCTGGTGACCGAGCGGGGGCGATGATTGTGAGTGAATTCGGCTAGGGAAATCTTACTGGCCCATGAAGTGGGGTCGTCGCCGCAGAAGATGCAGAGATAGGTTTCTATTTCCTGGTTGACTCTTTCGGTTTCTCCGTCGGTCTGCGGGTGGAAGGCAGTGGAGAGGGCGAGCTTGTAATTGAGGATTCTTCCCAGTTCTTTGGAGAAGGCGGAGGCAAATTGTGGACCGTGATCCAAGATGATTTTGTCCAGTAGACCGTATCTAGAGTAGACCTTGTGAGCAAAGAGCATGGCGATGCCATCGGCGGTGATGGTTTTCTTCATGGGGCAAAGAATCACCCCCTTCATAAGGCTGTGGTCGACCACGACCAGGAGACTATCAAAACCGTCGGAGACAGGGAGATCGGTGATCAGATCACAAGAGATCTGTTGAAACGGGCAAGTACATGAGGAACGAATGGGGATGAGGGGGGGGGTGGTAGGGTGGGTGTTGGTTTTGTTTTGCTGGCACACGGCGCAGCTGGAGACGTAATTGTGGACATGGGTGGCGAGGCCGGGCCACCAGCATTCGGTGGCGACGAGTTGGCAGGTCTTTTGGAAGCCGGGGTGACCGGTGGTGGGGTGGTCGTGGTGTTTGGCCAGGACCGCTTGGCGAGAGTTAGGGGGAACGTAGAGGCGGCCATGGAACGTAAGGGCTCCGTTGACAGATTGCCACAGAGAGAAGCGGGCACGGAAGGAGGCTGGGAGTGGCGTGGAGAGGGATTGAATGGCCTGGAGGGCCGTGGGGTCGATGGTGCATTCATCGGAGATTTGCTTGGCGAGGAGGGTGTCGACGGAGGCGACGAATGCGGTTTCAGGGAGGACGGTGACCGCGGTGTTGTCAGAGGTGTGGGAGTCAAGGTCAGGGCGACGGGAGAGGGCATCGGGGCCGGCGAGTTTGGATGCCAGGGTGTAGGAGAATTCGAGGTCATAGTCAGCGAGGTCGAGGAGCCAACGTGCCTGGTGGCGGTTGAGGTCTTGGGGTTTACGAAAGTAGGTGAGGTTACGGTGGTCAGTGAAGACCTTGACTGGGAAGGGGGCGCCGCGGAGGTAGTGGCGCCAGGCGGAGAGAGCACACATAATGGTGAGGAGTTCGTGGTCATGGATGTCATAGTTCCGTTCAGCTGGGTTGAACGACTGGAAGATGTAGGAGCAGGGTTTCCATTCTCCGTTTGAGTCAAGCTGTTGGAGGATGGCTCCGGAGGTGAACTTAGAGGCATCAGTGGCAATGGAAAACTGGGCGCCGGTGTTAGGGAGTTGGAGGACGGGTTGGGCTTGGAAGGTGTCCTTGAGGGTGGCAAAGGCTTCTTGGCAAGTTGGAGACCACTGCCAGGGTTGGTTTTTCTTAGTGAGGTTGATTAGGGGTCGGGCGGTGGTGGAGTATCCTGGGATGAAACACCTGTAAAAGTTAGCGAATCCTAAGAAGGAGCGAACTTGTTTCAAGGTTGTGGGAATAGGCCATTTGGAGATGCCTTTGAGTTTGACAGGGTCCATGACGATGTGACCCGGTTTGACAATGAGACCGAGGTACTCAACCTCGTCGGTGGCGAATTTGCATTTCTTGAGTTTAAGGTGAAGGTCGAGTTCCTTCATTCGTTGGAGAACGCGACAAGTTCTGTCAGTGTGAGTGGTCTCGTCGGGGGAGAAGATGAGAAGGTCGTCCATGTATATGACGAGCCATCCTTCGGCGATCAGGTCTCCGAAGGAGTCATTCATGAATCTCTGGAACGTGGCGGGGGAGTTCGTAAGTCCGAAGTACATTACGTTTGGTTCGAAGAGGCCATGATGGGTTACAAAGGCAGCTTTCCATTGGTCTTCTGGGGCTATTTGGATATTGTTATACCCCCAGCGGACATCGAACTTGGTGAACTTGCGGGCATCTCTGAGCTTGTCTATAAGCTCGGAGATGAGAGGGAGCGGGTAAGCATCCCGGACGGTCACTTCGTTGAGTTTGCGGTAGTCTTGGCAGGGGCGTAGTCCCCCATCCTTTTTGTGGACAAAGAAGAAAGGGGACACTTGGGGAGACTTTGAAGGGGAAATTTTTCCAGTGGCGAGGTTCTCATCGATGAATTTGTCGGCGGCGGTCTTTTCATCTGGGAAGAGTGGATAGATCTTCCTGATGGAGGGGGTGAAGTCGGGTTTCAGGAGGATCTTATGGTCATAGGGTCTGGAGGGTGGAAGGTGGTCAGCAGCTTCTTGGGAAAAGACTGACCTGAACTCGGCGTATTCCGAGGGTAGAAAGACTTTAGGGGCAGCAAGGGCCTCTTCTTTGGCGAGCTCCGTGGCCTTGGTGATCTTGGCAATCTGCGAGGCGCGAAGGAATCGGGATCTGCAGCGAATGATGCGAAAGACGGATCGGTTGCGAATGGCAACGTTGAGATATCTTTCCTCCACTTCCCGGTCGAGGTAGTTGTGGAGGTGGTCATGGGATATGGTGCGAATGGGGATAGAGTCTGGCTCATGGATGGGGAAGGTGTAGACCTTGTTGTGGTGCTCAAGGTCCTTCTTGTGTTCATGGTGGAGGAGGGCGGATTGGTTGATGGATTCGTCCAGGGCTAGGGTTCGAGTGGCCCAGTCGATGTTGGGGTTGGCGGAGTGGAGCCATGGGAGTCCGAGGATCAAGTTGTCTCGTCTGAGGTGCATGACATGAAAGAGGACTTTTTGGGCAAGTCCTTCAATGTTGAGGAACAGAGAGCACGTGTGGGTGATCTTCCCTCGGTGGTTTGTAGTCCCATCTGCGTTTTTGGCTAGGATGGGGATGGTGAGCTTGGTCGCGGGGAATTTGTGCTTGGCGACAAAGTCATAGTCGATGCAGGAGATGCTGGCGCCGCTATCAATGAGCACCTTAGTGTCGACGGTTTTCATGGTGTACGAGGGGCATATGACTTGGACTGGAATAACCATTGATTTAGTCACCACTTTTACAAGTACAGAGGCAATGTAGGAAGGGGCTAACGTCGAGGTAGACTTCCTTTCTAAAAATCCTGAAGGAATACAGCTTTTACCGACTCCTTGTCTTCATCGTCATCGTCCTCGACCTCTTGTAGGCGAGGAATTTCTTCATCGTCAGCCACCTCCACCACCTTCTTGGTAGACGGGCGAGGGGTCTTCGGTACCTGTGAGGGAAAAGCCAGGCAGTTCCGGAAGGAGTGGCCGCTTTGGCGGCATCGGAAGCAGAGGTTGTTTTTAATGCAATGCTGCTTTTCTTCGGGGGTCATCTTGGTGATGGTGTGGACGACGTCCACATCCATGGCGTTGGGGTCGGGTCGGGCCTTCGGGGTGAAGGTGATGTCTTTGGCGCGGGTTGCGCCAGATCAAGAGGCGACTTCGTGAGCGTGGGTCCACATATTGTCGAAGTGGGTGGCTTTCGAGTACCAGTCGGCGATCGTAGTCGGGGGAGTCTCCATCGCATAAATTTTATACATGATGGACGAGGGGAGTCCAGCGGCGAAGTAAGCAATGAGAACGTTGTCGTCCGTGATTTGTGCTATGGCGACTTTGCTTCGGAAGGTGGCGATATAGTTAAGAAGGGTCGGGGAGAAGCCGTCCTTCTTCTTCTGCATACGGGTGGTGGAGAGCCAGGCTATGGCGTTCCCAATGGAGTCCTGGTGCTTGAAGGCTGCCATGAACTCGGTGGTGAAGGCGGTAACTGTGCCGAGGTTGATGGCCCCAGCGGAGATACACTTTTGTCTGAAGGTCACGGCCCAGATGGTGGCGGACCCTTTGGTCATATATGAAAGAGCGAACACGATTTTCTTCACGTTGGTGTCATAGACGTCGGCATTGATGATGAGGTAGAATTGAACAGCATTGAACCACTGTTCGGATTTATCATAGGACCCATCGAAGGGTTCGGGGGCTCCAAGACGGAGTTCTTTTGCAGCCATTGTAGCTGGGGGCGAGGGCAGGGGTGCGATGGTGGGGCGTGTATGAGAGAGAGGGAACCCGGTGAGGGTCGGGGGCCGAGTAGGTCTGGTAGGGATAGACAGGCTCGGTTGCGCGGCAGTGGGAGTGGGAGTCTCAGGGGAAGGAACTCATGGAATACTAAGTTGTCGAGCGATTCCTTGGGAGAGGTGGAGGGTTTCGTCTTCCTCTTGGATAGAGGTGGGGTTGAGATCGGGGTCCGAGTGTTCGAGGGACAAAGGGGAAGAGGGTTCAGGGGAGGACTGGCCTTGTTCGGGCATGCCTCGGGTTTGGAACCAATGGGAGCTAATGGTGGCGCAGTGCCCAGGGAATCACCCCGTGCAGGCTGAAGGCGGGAGCAGGTAGATGGAGCGACCTGAAAGTCATTCGTAGTGGAGGAGCTTAGTCTTTTGTTATGCTGGGCTAAGGGATACCAGCAGGGACTCAAAGTGAGCTCGAAGGTTATACAAAGACGAGGGAGGATACACCGGGTGTTCCGACAGAAGTCTTCGGAGACACACCTTCAAGGTTGGTAGCTTGAAGGGAGACGACATCAAGCGACTCGTAAGTGGATTTCAAGGACAAGTCCTTAAATCCGGGACGAAGGTTCAAAGTGAAGGCCTCAGGGAAGTCCCTTAGCCTTAGTGTGCTGATAACAGACAGCGACAAGGGGAGCAAGGAGTGGGCTTAGAGCTCGTAGAATTGAGTAGACTAAGCTAAGGAGAAGTACATGGAATGACACAGTATAAGTACAAATGCCAAGGGGTTACGTAATGGGCTTCTAGTAGGCCCGAGATAAAGAGTGAGTCATCCACAGTAGATAAGGATGAGTCACTATGAGTCAGTTCTAATAATACAACGGTTCTGAGATAAGATGGAGCAGAAGGAACCGGGGAAGCGGGACTCGGGGCGTGAATGGAGTTCCTAAGTCTGAGATAAGACAAGAGACGTAGGAGGACTTAGCTAAGTAGAAAAATGAAGAAGGAAAGAAAGAACAAAAGGGCGATCCACCGTGGATCGTAACAATGGTTGCATTCAGCTAAAAGTCCAGGTTGTTAATCATGCCCTTAATGTACTTTGTGTCCATCTCAATGACAAGATTGGTAACACCGAAAATGAAAACATGGACAGCCTGGAGTGCCTGGAACAGACCATACAGCTTGAGCTTCGCCTGGGAGTACTGGCTTTCGACATTCATCAAGCTGATGGAACAAAACTGGTTTGGATAGTGTTTGCCATCCTCACCTTGCTGCAAAAGAATGAAACCAATAGCAATCACAGAAGTATCAATGGCTAAAACGACCTCCTGACTGGACTCATAGTTGAGCTGGTGGAGCACTGGGGACTTTATGATCTCGTCCTTCAGATGGCTCATTGCGTCACGCTGAGCATCACCCCATTCAAAGGGAACACTCTTCTGGGTCAAGTTGACCAACGGATGGGAAATAGTGGCAAAGTCATGGATAAAAATACGAATGACTCCACAGGTCCTGAGGAACCCATGGACTTGCGTCAAGTTCTTGCACTCTGGCCAGTCCTGGATTTTCTGGATCTTGGCCTCATGTGCAACTTGACTGTCAAAAGTACACTTGTGCCTGACGATAGTGGTGTCCGGAGCCGTGAGGACAAACTTCTTGGCAGAGACCATAGCTCCAACATTTTGCAGGCACTGAAGGATGTGGTGAACAACTTGTAGGTGTTCCCATATGAATCTCCAGATACTGGAGTTGGTGGGGATGGTTTCATAGTTGCCATCCGGAGTTTGGTAGCGAGTAGTGCCAGACTTGACCAGTAGGTCGTCAACAAATGGCATAGTATGGTAAGGGATTTTGTTCTGTAAAATGAAGGCCATGTTGGCCTGATAAATCTGGATGGTGTTAGTGTGACCCATCGGAAGAGTGGTGAGACAATGAGGTCTGAGCGGACTGTTGAACATAGTCATGTCCTGGGAGTCAACGTGCAGTGGGCACTGGTTATAACCTGCAAACAGGTCCATCATACTGTAGACTGCGTACCCACCAAATGACTCGGCCAGGTGCTCAACAAAGGGGGGGACAGAAGAGTCCCAGATGGTGACGGCATTTAGGGGTTGGAGATTGTGGACAAGCCAGAGAGTCTTGCCATCCTGCTTAAGCATGCAAAACCAGCGAGACCAGTAGGCAGTGGCAGACAGTTCATAGACTCTGGAGGCGATCCAGTCCTTGATGATTTGGATGGCTTGGTTCCATGAAGATGGTGGTATGGGAATATTGCGAAGGATCCATGGCGTATGGGGGGCCATTGGAATCTTGACCGGTGGAAAGTACCATTTGTCTAAGTGACCTTGCTTGGTTGGAATCCAAGTGAAGGCCGACTTGTGGTTGTGGACTAACCACCAGACCAACTTGAGCTCCTCGGGCCACAGCCATTTGGCCAGGTTGAGGTTGAGTGTGTTGGTGCGTTCCTGTGTAAATTGAGTTCCCAGCATGAAGTCCAGGGAGTTAGCAGGTAATGGAATAAGACCAGCAAGAGGATTGTCTGGTAACCAGCACAGAATGCAGTACTCCTCCTCTAGAGGAGCCATGACTGACTGGACCTTTTTAGTGACTGGCTTGTAAGCCAGCAAATTGTTACGCGAAGCATACCAATGGAGGTCTTGAGGGAATCATTCATCTTAAGGCGATACTCACGAAGAGACCGACGTCTTAAGTGAAGGATGACTAGTGACTAAGGATGATGCAAGATATATGCTTGTATTGCGCAGATCAAGTATGAATTACATTGACATGGACTACATGTTACAATTTTCTTTCCTCATCATTGCTTTCTCCTACTCGTACACTTTACTTCCTTACTCTCTTACCGAAGACATCGCATCTCTTGGGCACAGGAGGTATACCTCTTCATAGGAGGACCTTCTACGCTATCCTTAGTCTGTTTTCCCTAGGACTTCGTCGATCTACCTCACTTTGGACTCTCTTCTCCTAACTAGGTTCTTTCGTACTTAGTCATATCCTAACTCTACCAGGTCTGTGCGTGGGAAGTCTCTCTCTCTCAGTATATAGCTCTCGCTTTCCCTGTATCTCCACTCCTTATTCTTGATCTGCGCAATACTAGCGTATATTCTTGAGTCATCTCTTTGCTCCACAGTCCTGAGTAACCTTAGCGACTCTAAGGTTAATCCCATTGTCCCAGCCTCTGCTAGACGTCGGTCTCTTCGTGAGTATCGCCTGCAGACGATCCCTACTGCCCTCGAGCCCTCTTTTGCATGCTACGTGTAACAAAAGATCAAGAATCTTCTTGGTCCCACCTCCTCAGGTGAAGGATCTACCCCAATTCCACCACATCGTTCAAAGCCCCTGGAGATAGCAACTCGGAACTCCCTGATCTCACCCAGCACCGCTTACCCTCCAGACGAATCGCCAGATCCAGCCGGACTCCACTCCTCAACCCATCCTTCGCCCCCTCGCCCAAAAGCCTTAGGCCCAGTATCCCCTCACAACCAAGTCCACCTCCCCGCCAACCCAGTCCTACCCCTCCCCCTCAGCCCAGTCCACCCCCTCGTTCACCTAGCCCCATCTACCTGTCCCACTCCCCCTCACCCAACATGCCCTCTGAACTCAAAGCTGCCCTCCCCGCTGACTTCACTGGATCCTCTGCAGACACATCACGATGGATGAAGGCCATGAAAGCCTACTTCCTGATCAACCAACACCTCTACCCTGATGACCCCAAGTGGATCATGACCATGCTCAACAGGATGCCCAGTGGCCGAGGAGCGTCCTTCGCCGAAGCTTGGTACGACAAGATGGCCGACCCCAGTATCACCACTGGGAAAACCTTTCTTGATTTCACCAAGGACTTTGAGACCACCTTCTTCCCCTACGATGTGAAAGCCACTGCCCATTTGGAACTAGCCAAACTATGCCAGAAAATCACCCGCTCCCATGACGGGTTCCAGCAATACATCACCGACTTTCAGAATCTTGCAGGAAAGTCCAACATCACGGATGAGGCCACCCTCATCAACCACTTCGCCCTTGGACTTGACCAACAAATCACCACCATGATCCTGTCCATGGGAACGGTCCCCACTACCATCGCAGACTGGGTCACGAAGGCCAAGACCTTCCATGCCCAGAAGATGAGAATCCAAGCCCTTTGCACTGGAACCACCACCACCCCCTTCTCCTTCAATAACCATCATACCCCTGGTAAAGACCCCAACGCCATGGAAGTGGATGTCACCACTACCCTGACCAAACTCACCCCCACCGAACGAGCCAAATGTATTAAGGAAGGACAGTGCTTCCGCTGTCGAACCATCGGGTACGATGCCCACAACTGTAAGAAAACCACCAGTCGCCCCCAGAACCTACAAACAACCACTCTTGCCACCCCCCTCCCCTTGCTACCACTTCCTCCCCCAGTTCCCACCATGCCATCCCCGCTCCAACAGTACGTGAACTCTCTTCGCACCTCCGATGTTATGCGTAGCGTACTAGAGAGGGCTCGTGGTAGCGAGGGTCGACTACAGGCGATACTCACGAAGAGACCGATGTCTGATAGTGACTAGAGCAAGGGAGCTATCCTTAGAATCGCTAAGGTGGGTGAACTCAGAGGGACTAGGAGGGACTCGAGGAGATACGCTAGTATTGCGCAGATCAAGAATGGAGAGAAGAAATACAAGGATGTAAGACTATATACTAGAGAGATTTCCCGCGCACAGACCAAGTGGGTTAAGTAGGTAATAGGGATACGACTAAGTACGAGAGAACTTAGTTAGGAGAGGAAAGTCCTAGGGAGGGAGATGGGGAGAGTAGTGAGAGTTCAAGGGAAGCATACTAAGGAGAGCATAGACGGGCCTCCTATGAAGAGGTAGACCTCTTGTGCCCGAAGGACGTGACGTCCTCGGTAAGAAACTAGTGAAGAGAAATGTACGAATAGTAGGAATCGATGATGAGGGAAGAAAACTGTAACATCTGACAAGGATGAGACGGAAATTCTTTCTGTCTTAAGGATGTGCTATGACAAAGACAAAGAGGAGGTAAACACCATCCAGTTTGCCAATGTACAAAAGGCCAAGGATTTTTAAGAAGGGAAGCAGCCTCGGTGTCTTCTTCCCTAGATTCTCCTCATGTACTCGTAGCATCACAAAAGAATAGAACTCTTCGTTTGGATGTCAAAGTACAAAGCATCAAAACCTCTGTCCTCATTGACTCCGGAGCAACCGGAAACTTCATCGACCCTCGCCTCCTATCCTGAGGGAACTTCCATCTAGAGAAACTCCCTCGACCTATCCTAGCCTACAATGTTGATGGAACCCTGAATACATCTGGAAGTATCCGCTGGACCACAACCGCCCTCATCTCCCATGGTTCCTTCTCCTCCGTCGAATCCCTCTTCGTGCTATGGCAAAAGTCTCCACAGATCATCCTAGGGATGCCCTGGTTGACCAAATGGAACCCCGACATAGACTGGAAGAACCGCACTCTCTCTATTCCGCCATCTCCCCAGAGGGTTGAGAGAACTCTCCGTGAGCGCCCTCCCCTGAAGGAGACCAAGGAAGAAGAGATCTACAAGTTAACCATCTCCACAGAAATCGCCCAGAAGGCAATGCCCTCCCAAACCACAGTCTCTGAATTCTGCAAAGACTTTGCAGACATCTTCAACGAATCCTCTCACAATGTCCTCCCGGCCCATTGTTCCTTTGACCACACTATCGATCTCAAAGACTCCTTCATTCCCAAGATTGCCAAGGTCTACCCATTGAATCCTAAAGAAAGGGAATCCCTCAGAGAGTTTATCGAAGAACATCTTAAGACCAGTCGTATCGTCCCATTGAAATCCCCACAAGCCTCCCCTTTCTTCTTCATCCCAAAGAAAGATGGGACTCTCCGCCCATGTCAAGACTATCGCTACTTAAACTCTCACACCATCTGGAACGCCTATCCCCTACCTCTCATATCCGACCTCCTAGAGGACATAAAGGATGCAGACCATTTCACAAAAATGGACATCCAGTGGGGATAAAACAACATCCGAATCCGCGAATCGGACCAATGGAAAGCAGCCTTCATCACCCCCCTTGGACTCTTTGAACCGACAGTAATGTTCTTTGGATTTTCCAATGCCCCCTCCACATTCCAGTCGTTCATGAATCACATCTTCGCAGATATGATTGCAGAATGCTGGCTGAAGATCTACATGGATGACCTTGGAGTTTGCACCAAAGGCCCCCTCTCCCTCCACCATGAACGCACCTGACGAGTCCTCCTCCGACTACGCGAACACAACCTCTCGGTCAAGCTATCCAAATGTTCCTTTGACTCCCAAACCATGGAATACCTGGGTCTCGTCATCGGGAAAGGAGAGGTACAGATGGACCCCCACAAACTCGCCGCCCTCAAGGACTGGAAACCTCCCACCACCATCACGGATATCAGATCATTTATCGGATTTGCCAATTTCTACAGGAAATTTATCCCCAACTTCTCCAACATTGTCGCTCCCCTGGTCTTCCTCACCAAGAAAAATGAGACTTGGAATTGGACCCCCCTTCAGCAAAAGGCATTCCAATCCCTCATTTCTGCCCTCTGCTCTGCCCCTGTCCTCGCTCTTCCAGACCCCTCAAAACCATTTTCCGTCATGACTGATGCCTCCTTGTCTGCCACTGGAGCAGTCCTCATGCAACCTGATCCCAACAGTGACCTCCACCCCTTAGCCTACTTCTCCAAAACCCTGGCCCCAGCCAAATGCAACTATGACATCTATGATCGCGAGCTTCTTGCAGTCATCCTCGCCCTCTCTGAATGGCGACATCACCTGCAAGGTGCCAAACACCCCACCACGATTATCACTGACCACAAGAACCTTTCCTACCTACGTGACCCACGTAAACTCTCTCGATGACAGGCTCGATGGGCCCTCTTCCTCCAGGACTTCGACATCATCTGGAAGGTAACCCCTGGCACTAAGATGGGACCTGCAGACGCCCTCTCCCGACGTGATCTCATAGACACCTCCCTCGATAATATCGACTCCCCCATCATATTGGAACCTCTCATGATCAATGCCCTGGACCTCACTCTCACCGACCTCATCAAATCCTCCACACCAAGTGACCCACTAGTCGTTCATGCCCTAGAGGCAATCTCCTCATCATCTCCTCTATTTCCCTGATCACTCGCCTCTGACTGGACTTTTGAAAATGGTCACCTATTTTTCCGCCAACGGATGTATGTCCCACCATCCACCAGATCCCCCCTACTACATACCATCCACTCCTCCCCGCTCACTGGTCATATGGGCATCTTTCGCACCAAATCCATTCTGAAACATGACTTCTGGTGGCCTGGGCTCGCCACCTTCATCAAACATTTCATCATGGGGTGCCCCACATGCCAGCAAAGCAAGGTAAATACACACCCCTCACACCCCCCCCTCCTACCCATCGCTTCCACCTCTTCCCTGCCCTTTCGCCAACTCTCCATTGATCTCATCACTAATCTCCCAATATCCAACTCCTTTGATTCTATCATGGTTGTGGTCAACCATGGCCTTACAAAAGGGGTAGTGCTCCTCCCCTGCTCAAAGACCATTGATGCTGCCGGAGTAGCCCTCCTTTTTTTCCACAATGTTTTCAAACGGTTCGGTCTCTATGACTCAATCATCTCTGATCGAGGCCCCCAATTCGCCTCAGCCTTTGCTCTCAAACTCACACACCTACTCAAGTACAACGTTTGCCTCTCCTCTGCATACCACCCTCAGACAGACGGCCAAACTGAACGAACAAATCAAGAGCTTGAAGTCTACCTATGCATCTTTTGTGCCAACAACCCCCACTCATGGTCAAACGCTCTATCATCCGCAGAATTCCATCACAACTCCGCCCCCCACTCCTCCACCCAGAAGTCCCCGTTCTCCCTACTCTATGGCTACAAACCCAGAACATTCCCCCCACTAGGAAAAACCTTTATCCCCGCCCTGGAAGATCGCCTAACAATGCTGGATGAAAATAGAAAAGAAGCACTCACCGCCCACGAATCCGCCTGAAGAGTGACTTCCTCCCAATCCTTCCACAGCTTCTCTCCATGGAAAGTCAGAGACCTGGTCTGGCTTGAAGCGACAAATCTCTGCCTTAATCTCCTATCACGGAAATTAGCCCCCAAATGCTACGGCCCCTTCGAAATTACCTGTGTTCTGTCACCAGCCTCGTACAAACTCCGATTACTGCCCTTGTGGCACATTCACGACACCTTCCATGCAGCTCTGCTATCTCTCTACTGAACCACACAGGCCTTCGGCACCCCATTTCTAAAACCACCACCTGACATCATCAACCAAGAAGAGGAATATGAAGTTGAGGTAATCTGCAGTCACAAAGGCCCACAGTCCAGAAGACAGTTCCTGACCTTGTGGAAGGGTTATCCACGATCAGAAGACACTTGGGAACCTGAATCAAACCTTTGTCATGCTGCTGAAATCCTCAGAGCTTATAAACGCCTCCACTCCCTCTAGGAAACCTAGGTAACATTCACAAG
The DNA here is from genome assembly GCA_038089835.1 of Retiboletus flavoniger. Classification (NCBI taxonomy): domain Eukaryota; kingdom Fungi; phylum Basidiomycota; class Agaricomycetes; order Boletales; family Boletaceae; genus Retiboletus; species Retiboletus flavoniger. The sequence goes on from JBBPLO010000112.1 coordinate 23,863, forward strand.
AAGTCGGTCTCTTCGTGAGTGTCACCTTGTCTAATGCTCTACCTACTTTTCAACCCATTTTCCTCGCCAATCATGTCCCTACCCATCTCCCGAAACCCATCCCCCCTCTCGTCCTCCTCGTCCTCGTCTTCATGGTCAATTCTCCGATCCCAATGAGCCTTCCCCTTGTACCTCCCCGAACGAGAGAGACTCTCCTTGTTCTCCACCGTCCTGGAAACCCCCACTCTCTCTTTTGCCCTAGAGGCACACCCTAGCTTCTCTGATGATGAAGTCACCCACTCTCTCATCCACACCTACCACACCATCGCCTCTGCCCAATGTCTCTCTGAAACCCTGACTCCACCGGATCCAACCCTGTGCTTCACTATGAATGAAGCCTCCTGCCATTGCCTGACTGCCTTATTCCTCCACGGATTCTCCACCTATGTGGAAGAAATCCCTCATACCCTCATTTTCCCCACCGTCCACTGCATTCTCTCCTCCCTTCCCCGCATCCAACGTGACCTGTACATACAAACCGTAGAAAATTTTCTTCTCTCTCAACCACACCCCCTTCCACTCCCCATTCCCCCCCCTTGCTCTTGGCCTCTCATCGAATGACTCTCTGACCTCCCCTACTCCTCCACCCCTGTCTCCCTTCCTGAGGAACTCCCCCTCGTCAAATATAGCACTCCAGACTCCTCCATCCCCATCCCCATCCTTGAGGAGTCCTCCCTCATTGAACATAGCACTCCCATCCCTGTCTCCATCGAACACAAACCCCCCATACCCCCCACCTTTCTGGTTTGCACAGAACCACATGAGATCCATCTTCCCAATGGGAACTCCGTTCTCTCCTCCCCGGTTCGGGTTATCCCAAGGCCAGACATACTCAGTCCCATCCCTGCCACTCCTTCCTCCATCTGCCTTCAATGTGGCCTATGAGGTCACCATCTTCAGGACTGTCCCCATCACCACTGTGGACATTGCCACCTCTATGCCCCCAGCCATCTCACAATTCAGTGTTCACTTTTCCAATGTGGCTACTGTGACAACTGGGGTCACACAGAGCACTTTTGCCCCCACAGGAATTGTGGAATTTGCTATGAACCTGGGCATATTGTTGCTAACTGTCCGTTTGAGGTGCTTTCCCCCTCCCAGCAGGGGGCTATCTTTGGAGTCAGATCCCCCACCTGACAAGTTGTTCCATAGAAATGGTTGGTTACTTGAGCCTGGGGCTCGATTATACAAAGGGGGTAATGTTACAATTTTCTTTCCTCATCATTGCTTTCTCCTACTCGTACACTTTACTTCCTTACTCTTTTACCGAAGACATCGCATCTCTCAGGCACAGGAGGTATACCTCTTCATAGGAGGACCTTCTACACTATCCTTAGTCTGTTTTCCCTAGGACTTCGTCGATCTACCTCACTTCGGACTCTCTTCTCCTAACTAGGTTCTTTCGTACTTAGTCATATCCTAACTCTACCAGGTCTGTGCATGGGAAGTCTCTCTCTCTCAGTATATAGCTCTCACTTTCCCTGTATCTCCGCTTCTTATTCTTGATCTGTGCAATATTAGCATATATTCTTGAGTCATCTCTCTGCTCCACAGTCCTGAGTAACCTTAGTGACTCTAAGGTTAATCCCATTGTCCCAGCCTCTGCTAGACGTTGGTCTCTTCGTGAGTATCGCCTGCAGACGATCCCTACTGCCCTCAAGCCCTCTTTTGCATGCTACACATAACACTACAGGGTTTTATAGAAATGGGACCAGCGCACGGACCATGGAAGGGAAAAGAATACTATGGAAGAAACATGACCAAGCTATGAGGAATCAGATGGAAGGTAATGGAACACTAGTTATCATGAGAGAGACAATGAGGAGAAGTTAGTCCGTAGAGATATCCATGGTATAGCCATGGTTGGCGACATGTAAGTGGGTGATAGAGAAAGCGGAAGAACTGACTATGATGAGATAAGCATTGGAGAGGCGACTAGAAGGTTGACGTCTCCAGTTAGTCCAACGAACAAAGGAAGTAACTAATAGAATGCCATGAAAAGGGAGAAAAACAGTAATACAAATGGGAAACAGGATTGAAGGTATAGAGGGAAGAAAGTATGAGAATATGCGATGAAGACAGGGCAGACTGGGTAGATGACAAAAAATCATAGGCAGATGAAGGAGTAGCAGCAGGTAAGTCTGAATGTGAAACGTGGGAACAAGACCGGGGTGGGCATGCAAATAGAATGTATGAGGTGGACAAGTAGAAAAATGAATTGCAAGGTCCATTGGTGTCTGCAAGACCCATCTTGATGATGGACTTGTGATTAGTGCAGAACAGACCACATTGGCAGCATGGACATCCTTTGGTCCAAGCACATGTCAGCAGTTTGTATACTTTGCCCAAGTTAGGGTCTCAAAGCATGATAGTCTGTGCGCTGTCAGGGAAATCATCAGTAGATGCACTCATTAGACAATGAAAAGGTCGGCCGAGTAAGAGATCAAAGTTAGCCCTGGGGACTACTTGGATCTGGAGACAAACCTCACCAGCTCTGAAGTCCAGGTGAAGGTTTTTGACGACACCAATGGTTGACTCGATGCTAGCGTTAGTGTTTGACATTGTCATAACATGGTCCGACCAGACTGGAAGACTGAGGTCTGTTCATACCTGTTTAGGCATGGTGACAATCTCTGAACTGGTGTCTAAGACCACAGTGATGGTATGTCCAGTACTGAGTACTTTTGTGTCAAGTGACCATAATGGAATACTGTGATGTGCTACAATGAGGCTGTTATCATTCCAGTGAACTTGGTCCCCAAATTCACACTCCACAGCACTGGGGTCATGACCAGTGAGTTCATTGACCTGTACAACATTAGTAGACATGGGGATATGCTTGGTAGCAGAAAGCTCCCAGAGTTGCTTGCAAACCTCCGGGGCAATGGACATGAGTTCTTTGACTGGGATCGAGATGGCAGTCTCGAGAATCTGGTCTAAGACGCACTTCAGTGCAGTCTCGTCTTCTAGGGGAAAGATATATCTGAATTGCCTGGTTGGGGCAGTGGGAGCGACGTTAGTATGATCAGGGCAAAGAGGGATGTTACTTTTAGACATGGATGGGATCGGCTGAGGTGCTGGTGGTGCCGGCATTGCAGGCCTAGGCACTCCAGATGGTGTAGTATGAGCTGCCCAGATTGCTGGAGATATGGTCTCCTTGGCAACTGCAGTTGTACACAGAGCTGGGCAACTGGTCTTTCAAGAGAGCACCTCGATGCCATTGAAGCGGGCTCGCTTGCCCTTATCTTTAGCCTTGTCAGCTTGGAAACTAGCCCAAGCTTTGGCAATATATGGCTGAAAGTCAATGTCAGCAAGGGGAGGGTCAGCCTCAATGTCTGGATCTTCAACTGGGGCCATGAAGACCAATGGTTCGATGTCTAAAATGGCATCAGTGTCAGGACAGGTGAGTGAAAGGATTCCCGCAGTAATGGTAGTGGTGGTAGAGGTAGAGACCAGAGTGATCATCCAGTCTAAGCTGTCTCAGAGGCAGCAAGTACTGGGCATGTGCAGAATACGTCTCCCGTTAGGGAGGTAGAGCCAGCTATCTGTGCCTCAGGTTGCCTTTCTGGACTGTATGTATGCCTCAACATGAGGGCAGTTGCCCATGAAGTGAGCAGGGTCATCACAGAACACACAGTTCCAGTGGACCACACACTGCACAGCCACATTTTCTTGTTTTATGGCCAGGGCAGTGATAGGAGCTGTGACCAGTGCTGCCACTAATGGAGCAGCTTGAGGAATAGTTGGTGCCAGAGCTGGCATAGCCCAGGCAGAGTAGTATGGCTGTGCTGTGGGAAGAGTGCGAAGAGCTGAGCCTGTTAGTAAAAATTTTGTGGCGTCCACGACAGTGTCAACTGGATAAGGATCTGAAGGATGATGCACAGTCATGGTGATGAGTAAATGTTGGCAGACTTGGGTCTCAAGATTGGCCAGTAGACTGGCCAGAAAGAGAGCATCAAGGTCAAGGTCAGAGAGCTTCCTGGCAATGATTAGGAGCCGGGTGATCTTCAGGAACTTGCGTTGATATTCGCCGAGTTCCTCTAGGATTCTCATCGGCTTAGCCCTGTATTCCTGAACCAAGTATTGGATGTCAGCTCAACAATAACGGTTAGCTCCTTTGCAACCGGGGTATAACTTTTTAACCATGTTGATGAAGTTGGCCCATACTGCCAGGACAATGGTCGCTTCTTGGAGAAGTTCCCATCCTTCCAACTCTTTGAAGTTGGCATACCATATGGCAGCACGAATCATTTCGGCTTCCATGATACTGGCAGCTGTGCCGAGTAGTTGGACATCTTCAAGGAAGTGCGGCAATAAGGCCAGCATCTTCCCATCAAATTTTGGGCCATTCTGGGTGCTGTGCAGGGGCATCTGTGGCAGTTGTTGGTTCATTGGAGGTGCTGGTGGCATAGGGTAGCAAGAGCTAAGAGGAGGGAGAGAGAGGGAGAAGGGTGTAGATGGGAGTACAGAAGATATGGTGGCAGAGGACAGTGTAATTGAAGGGGCCGGTGCTAAGGCCAGCAGAAGTGGTTGGTCTAAGTATGAAGTGGCAGATGGTTCTAGAAGATAGGAGAGAGATGGGGTCAATGATTTGGAAGATGATGGCGATGATGAGGAACATTTGGAGGATAGCGGCATGAGTGGTGAGGAAAAATGGGAGATGGGGAATGATGAGTCTCTCAGTGGTGTGGACTGTATAAATGCCCCAGGGACCTGACCACTGAAACTCGGGAGCTCAGGTAAATCTCCCTGAGTTTGATTAGGGTCAGTGGTCTGGGCAGTAAGGGTCTGTAAAGAGACCGGTGACTGTTCGTTAGTCTCAAACAGTGAAGGGGAACAGTTGCATGATGCGGTGGACCAATTGGAATGGTCTATACTTAGTGGTGATGGGTCGGAGTCATGGTTCAACAGATGACTGATGTCAAACTCAGATAATTCAGGGAGGTCAGAGCAGTTGTGTCGAGTGTTGTGAGGTGAGACTGGTTGCAGGAATAGAGAATCTTTGCTAATTTGCAAATTCCGGAAATGGTCGAGAAAATTTTCGAGTTCTTGTTGTTGGGTGGTAGGTCGAAGACTTTGGTGTCTGGAGCCTCTTTGTGAATCCCTCACGGTGGGCTCCAGTTGTAAAGATCCTGCTAAGGCTGAAGGGACTTGAGAAGCATAGTCTACAAGTCCTGGCCAAAGGAAGGATGAGGGGAGCAAATAGGTTTGCCCCAAAAGGGATTCTGAGGAAGAGGAAGGTCAGAAACGAAGTCTGGAGGACTCTACCTAGAAGTCCAGTGAAGACTGGGCAGAGGACGTATAGATGGCAGTATGACCAGTAGATCAGTCAATGAGAATGATGTCAGTGAGGACAGAAAAGAGATATAGACGTTGAGCGTTGGATGTTGGACATTGGCAGAGATGATGATGAAAGTGTTTAGCGTGGTTCGGACATTGTGAGCAAAAGGTAGCTGTCTTGCAATATGCAATACAAAGATTTTATGGACCAGGCATGCCTGTGTCCATAACTACAGCCTAAGTGGTACTTAAGCGAAGCAATAGATTAGCATTTGAATGATGGGAGAAAGTTTGATGAAACAATGATGACCCTTTCGGGCCGCCGTGAAACTCTAAGGTACAGGACTGATAAAGCTGATCGGCCCAGCGATAGTCAGTCATAAGTAAAAGTAAGGACAAAAGTCATTGTAGTCAACAAAAGGAAAAGGAAAAGTGGGGCAAGTAGGTAAGGATGTAATGTATGCAAAGAGAAACAAGTATGAAGGTAAAAGCGGATGGACCAGAGTAGTTCAGGGAAGACCGATGGTACTGGAGTACCAGTCTTACCACTGGACTTGGATGGAGTAATGGGTGGGAAGTCGGTAGACATAGGAAGGAGTATACATGTGCTGTAATGATGGGAAATTGGGTGATACAACCATAGAGATGCACCGTTCTCTACACCAGGTGTGGAGGTTTTCCAGCAGTTGTGGGCATCATGCCTGATGGCTCAGCAGTGGAAACATCATCCTTCCTTGATACATTTGGCTCATTCAGTAGGAGTTAGTTTAGTCAGAGTGGTGGACACTGTAAAACAGAGAACTTGACTCAGAGGACTAGCAGAGAGTAGTCCTGAGCCTGCAGGATGGTTGAAGGAGATGAATATCGTCCCAAAGGGGTCCAACTACAAAGAGAAGTCCAGAGAAACCTGCCCAAGTGGGTACTGCCCAAGGAAGAATAGTCCAGAGGTAGTCCGGAAGAAGACCAGAAGTCCAGAGTATAGAAGGTGATGAGTGGGAAGCATGGAGGATGTGACAAACAATGGTGGCGACAGGCCAGAGACGATGCGGATGGATATGGCAGCATGGTGAGAATGTAATGTGAAGGAAACTGGATTGTGAAATCCTAAGTACATGGTACTTATAGTCTGGACAAGTCCAGATGAACTAATATGAAATAAAACTACTTGCAGAGTGATCTAAATGGTGTCTGTAATCATATAAAAAGGTCTTCAGAAGACCGGTAAAGGAGGGGTGATGAAATAACAAAGGACCGGTCTTGTATATGACCAGGTGGACTTACTCGGGCTACTGGACTTTGACGGATGGGACCAGAGGTGGATGGGACTGGCTCCGGATTGGATGGCAGGTGGAATGAACGATGGGGATGATGATGCGGTGATGGTAAAACCTGTTGAAATCATGCTATACAACCATAGAGACCTATGGATCTCTACACCCGAGGGAGACTTGAATACTGATTGTCCCCAGCCAGGCATCCGCCCAGGGTAACATTTCAGATGATGTGGTGATGTCTCAGATGATGTTCATAGCAGCGAATGGACGGGGTCGTTGGTGCATCTAATGATGGATAGATAGGCGTATGTCATACCAGTATGTGGGTAGTCTCATCCATCAGAGGCTGATCCAGATGGGAGTACATTTCCAGGTGATAGATGGATGGAAGGAGTGTGAGGGAGGATGAGCTCCAGGTGTGATACATATAATGGGATAAATACCAGTGATGACCATCAACGCATAGTGTGCCATATGGGGCTGAACATCAGGGACTGAGTGTCCACATCTGTGTCTGCATCTGCATCCATTCCGTGTGTGAGTCCAAGTCCAAGTCCAAGTCTGTGTCCGAGTCTGTGTCCGAGTCCATGCGTCTGTGTAGTGAAGGGAAATATGAATGGCAATAAAATAGGAATGTGATGAAATGAATGTAAGACAAAACCAAATGTGTGAGTGTCCAACTTGGCTTGTCTTCGTTGTGCGTCTTTCATATCTACTGCTTCCAGATTTTTGGGTGGTCTATTGGGCAGTCTTCAGTGTGGGTGGTATATGTTTTGGTGGTCTATAGTATGTAACAGGTGCGGTGTCTTGGAGCATGTTTGAAGGAAAAGTCAGTAAGTAATCAGTTAGTTGGAGAGACATTCAATGAGGTGAAGTGAGCGGAGTGGTATTCTATGTATGTTTGGCTGTATTCATTGTTTTTCAGTAATGGCAGACTATAGTATGTGTGTGTTTTTAGTGACATTTTTGTTTTTCAGAATGGAAGATATCACCGGGTGAAACCCAGGGTAAAATGGAGGTGTATAGTATGGTATAATGATGGTATATTCAATGAGGAGGCGACATTCGGGCAAGTGCTGGTGATGATGAGGAAGGTGTTATGATCCATGGTGGATCACCCTTTTCTTTTACTCCCTTTTTCCTCTTTCTCTCACTTAGCTAAGTCCTCACCTCGCCTTGGACTCTAGGAACTCCGTTTACATCCCGAGTTCTGCTTCCCCAGTTCCTCCCACTCCGTCTTATCTCGGAACCGTTGTATTATTAGAACTGACTTGTCGTGACTCATCCTTATCTACTGCGGATGACTCACTCCTTATCTCGGGCCTACTAGAAGCCCATTACATAACCCCTTGGCATCTGTACTTATATCACGTCGCTCCATATATCTTTCCCCAGCTTAGTCTACTCAATTCTACGAGCTCTAAGCCACTTCTCGCTCCTCTCATTGCTGTCTGTTATCAGCACACTAAGGCTAAGGGACTTCCCTGAGGCTTTCACCTTGAACCTTTGTCCCGGACTTGAGGAAACCCCTCAAAGTCTACTCGTGAGTCGTTTGACGTCGCTTCTCTTCAAGTCTCCACCTTGAAGACGTGTCTCCGAAGACCTCTGTCGGAACACCCGGTGTATCCTCCCTCATCTTCATATAACTCTGAGCTCACTTTGAGTCCCCACTGGTATTCCATAGCCCAGCATAACAGAAGGGGGTTATCTGGCATTGATGGGAACCATTTTGTCATTTTCCGGTGCATCAATCGCTAGTTTTGGGTATGTCACCAGGGACTTCTTTGTCAGGATAAGTCTGGTCCCATTGGACCAGTAGACCGTGGTCTCCATGGTCTCATCTGTCATTAGTTGAAAAATGCTAAAAGAAAATGGGGAGAACAGTAGTGAGGCTCCCTCCCCAGGATGAGTTTTGATGATAACCTTCTGGTCATCATGGGAATGGCAGGAGCAAGCGTCTGGAGGTGGTGGTCAATGCAGATTAGGGGTCCGGTCAAAGTGAACCGGCCTGGTTGGCATTTGGCATGGGCATGGGGGTATGACTGTCGATGAATGGTTAGTGGTGGTGATGTGATGGTGTGAATACATTTGGTAGTGCCCTGAGGGGGACTTTGATAGAAACGATGATGGTACAAGTACCAGTTGGTCCAGAGCAAAAAGTGGTGGACTGTTGAAGTCTGGAAATGAAATGAGATAGAATGATAGTATGAAGTGACCAATAGTAAAGTAAACAGCCAACGTGAACGATGGCAATGAAGTCAAATGGTCCACAATTGGACCAGGAGTGAATGGCAATCTAGCAGAAGAAACTGGTATCATCAATGTATCATGTAAAGGTGACAGTAAGTAAACCGGTATGTGAATAAGAACACCAGAAAGAGGGGTAATAGTCAGAAATGTTGGTGTGCAATAATGTTCTGGCATCAAATAATGCGACCGGATTGTCGGCAGTGGCACTGTAATAGAAAGTGACATGATGGGATTAGTATCAGCTACGTCAGCAACATCGTCGAAGTGGAATGGTAAGGCAGATAAAAAGAAATCAGTTGATAAGGCATTGGGCTCAGTCTGAACCAGTAGTGGTTGGTCTGCTGCAGGTGATAGGGGTAAGGGCATTGTTAGCAGTACCGGTTGTACTTCCGGTGAAGTGATCTCCTCAGTGACAGGGATGTCATCCAAGTCTGGACTATCTGCATCCAGACTATTGGACTCCGAGTGAGGAATTGCTAAGTCGGGTAGGATTGTTTTGGTAAGTTGGAGCGGTGACGGTGGTGATGGTGGTGATG
>JBBPLO010000116.1:0-28070 GCA_038089835.1 Retiboletus flavoniger
CTCAATGCTGTACGTCGAACCCTGACGGCAGCGTCCTCCTCTACCAACCCTTGCACATTTCAGCTCGTCGACACGGGCACGTCATTCATATACATGCCCGCAAAGATCGTGTCCGGCATATACGCACTGGTGAGCACCCAACTCGTGCCGTCGACGATGCACGAGTCTCTACACGTTTTCTTTTTCTTTTTCTTTTTGACTACCCAGATCCCTGGATCCGCGCCCGCCCCAGATTATGGCGAGGGCTTTTACGCCTACCCGTGCGACACGCATGTCGCGGTGTCGTTCGATCTCGGTGGGCACACGTTGGCAATGGATCTGCGTGATATGAACCTCGGGGGACACGTGGGCGATCCTACGAACACGTCAGTCGGTGGTTCCTCCTCCCCCCTTGGTATCGTCGCTCGCGCGAGCAGTGATCGTCCTCTCTCTCTAGTACATGCATCGGTGCGATCGTCGGTGCAACCTTTAATTTCGCCATTCTTGGTGGGTCGTCGAGCGCGTCTTTCTTTTTCTTTTTCTGATCGCGCGGAACGGACGTACCGCTCTCGCTTTCCCGTAGGCGACTCGTTTTGCAAAAAGTGTAAGCATCGCCGCTTCTTCTGGTCATGCCGTTTTCGTCTGACGGCGGGCCGATGCGCAGACGTGGTCGCCTTTGACTACTCGCACGGAGCGAGGGTAGGCTTTCTGAACAGCATCAATGGGTGAAGGTGAGCATCTCGTCCTGCCAGGCCATCGAGCGAAAACACGACTCGGAGAATTGACGTCACGCCAGGGGTTACTTACCAGTTGCAAGCAAGTAGATTTCAGAGGGGCGAACTAGTTTGTACTGATCTAAGCATGAATCGATGTGATACATGGCCTTGGCTTCATTTATGAGTTGTAGCGGCAAGACTCTTGTCAGGATCATCAAAGTCACTGGATGGCATTATTAAATGGGACTTGTATGCAAGACAGTCGCAAGCCATACAACGGAGAAACAATTCAAGAATCCGTGAAACAGGGGAAGAGGTCTAAGGGCTACATGATACACAAAAACAATCATCAAGGCAAACTGGGCCCATGGAGACATCTCAAAGCACACGACGAAATCAAGGAAGGATCCAACGTACTAACTATCTTAGAACAAATCAAGATGAGAAAAGAAAAAGGGGGTCAAGGATAAGAGCCTAGCCCAACCCAGAAACTACCGATGGAGCAGTCGAGTCATGTCTCTGATGTTGCCAAAGCTTGTCCTTGGCCCGAACTTCAATGTTCTCAAAGGGCGCACTCTGAGACAACTTGATGCAATCGCGCGTTCCAAGGACGAGCAACTCAAAGAAGAACGCCGACGCCGCTCGTCTAGACGACTTGTGAGACACCTGGGCAAAACTGATCGCCTTCTCTTGCTCGTCGTCCTCGGGTTGCAATTCCCTGCGGATGATCCCGAGGGCTTTCACAGTATTCCTGCTGTAGCCCTTGCCCTCCCCGTCGTTGGCCGATTCTTGCGATTGAGAAGACTGTGACGGCCGGGCGTCGAACACGGCAATGGCAGAACTGACGTCGGCATACGTTTCCTCTCCTTCCTCCCCTTCGACTGCAGGCGTCGACAGTCGGCTCCTCTCCGACGGCGCCACACTTCTCGCACGTTCAACCCCCATGTCATCGTGCGCCACGGGGAACTCGCCCCCGACGTCCATTCGGAAATCATCCATTCCCCCACCCACGTCGCCAAAGTCGAATCCACCCTCCGGGGCAATGCTGGCGCGACCGCCGAGCGCTTCACTGGCGATGGCTACGCTCGGTGCGATACTGGCATCGCGCCTTCCTTGTTCAACTTCTTCTTCGTGCGTGCCTTCATCGACGCGTGGTTTCTTTCTCCCGCCCTTGTCGGGGGACGCGCCTCTCTTTTTAGAGGGCAATGCACTCTGCATGGGGCGCATAAAGAGTTCTGACAGCTCGGGCACCAGTCCAGGAGGCCCAGCGCAAAAGAACGTTCCATCTGGTGTGACTTTGGTCGGCAGGAAGTGAGCGAGGGGGTCGTCTCGTATTTCCAACAGGCGCATGACCATGGTAGACCGTGGAAGGAATTGCTGTTCGGCGAGAATATCGCTAATGTCCCGAACTACTGGGGCACCCAGTCCACGACCTGCTCTTGCACCGGGCCCGTCCGCCAGTTCGATGACAGAGTCGATGATTTGTTTCTTTTCTTTGGGCTTCCGCTTGGCCTTGGTGGCATCTGGTTCCGCCTCTAGTTCTTCGGGTAGCTCTGGCTGAACCACACGAGGGGTAAGGTTGACGTTAATCGGTGGAGGGGTTTGAGGAGGTTCCGTGAGCGGGGACGCTAGTATGAAATCAATATCACGCTCAACAGATATCAACAAACGAGCGCGTACACATTCGCGAAGGAGAGCGAGTTTGACCCGGTGTCTTTTCCCGCTCCGACGGCGGGTGATCTCCGAAATCGAGCCCAAGATCCAACTCTGCGCCTGCAATGTCCGGGCCAAATGGCATGTCGACGTCCATCTCTGCACCAAACGGATGCTCAGATGCCTCCCTGCTTCTGTAGGAAAAGACGTCGAGATCCTTGTCTGCAGCACGTCCACGCCCTATCATGGCCGAGTCGAGAGACTCGCGTGCACTCCGTGGTATTGGCGCATCTCTTCCTACCTCGACGCTGTCGCCGGCAATGCTAGTTCCTTCCTTGGCGCTGACAGGTCCGTCGCCAAAATCAAGCCCCAGATCAAGCTCGCCAAAGTCCTGCGAGCCAATACCGTCAGACGGACCGAGATCGAAACCATAACCTGGATCGTCCAGGTCGAGTTGGAAATCTTCGGCGGTTTGGAGCGTGATATCGGCCTGACGGGCGACGTGATGTCCCTGAGGCTCAGCTATGCGATCCTCGAAATCAATGTCCCTGAATGCATTGTGAGCTGCGTCGTGAGCGAAAGGAGCGAACTGACCAGTTGATATCTGGAATGAGCACGTCCAAGTCGAGGTTTCCACCTTGGAGTGTGATGGCGTTACGGTTGACAGCGAGTTGGTCTTCGGTCATGTCGACGAGACCTGGTCGAAACGCCTGCAACATGAAGTGTTATTTTGACAGCGACGAGATGAAGGAGAGGGGATGCAGACCATCTTGATCTTCAACAAGGCTTCGTTACAATCGTCCAAGAGATACTTTGCTTTTCTGCTATAGATTCGGACGACACCGAGCAGGAGTTGACCACTTAGACGGAGAGCCATGACTTCAACTTCCTGACCCATGATGGCACCTGCGAGGGGGCGTATAATTGGCAAGACATCGCGCATGTGACGTCCGGATAGACTCGCCTGCTGCTTGCTGAATGTCCGTCTGTAGAGTCTGTGTTTTGGAGAGCTTGCGCTCCATGTGTGCGGCCAGCCATACTCTGGCCAACGGACCGCGACGTGAGAGGATAGCCTCCGAGTAGAACTGGAGACGTTTCGTTACAAACCGAGTCTTTGGATGCTGGTAGACGTACCATGTTATAAAATCAAGAAATAACGATAAGATATGCAAGAAAAGAGGGGGCCGAATTGCACTGGTCGCGGTCGTGGCCCAAGGTCAACCGTGGTGGCTGTGCAACTCGTGAGGCTGGTACGGTATTGTCGAAGATGTGAACTTCATGCTCGTGCGTGTCTGGAAACGAGCGATCTCAGGTATGCACTCCTCCCATTGTTTGTCTTCTACTCTAACCTTGGCTACAGGTCGTTTTTACCGTCAGCTATCCACCCCTGGACCTTCCTCGCACAAACCAAAACGGACTGCGTGGGCCTTTCATCCGGACACGGCCTTGGCACGCACTTCCACGTTGATCACCCGTTGTCAGAAAGAGGCCCTCAGTCATGCCAGGGCGAACCGGCGTCTCATTCCAATGCTGCGGCTCGTCCGCGAGATGAAAGCTGAGGGCGTCGAACCCGACCTCATCATATACAACGCGCTGCTCGCGTGCATCGCTCAGGAGGGACTGCCCTTGGAGGCCTGGGCTGTCGTCGATGACATGGCCGCCATGGGCATACCGCTAGATCGTCATTCCTACCATCATCTCTCGCACGTGAGCTCGACCCTCTCTGTCCACGCAGAGCACTCATCTTATCCTTTGCAGGCGTCCAGATGGTCTTCGGCGGACACCATGTGGCAAGTCTTGGACGAGATGAAAAACCAAGGCATCGAACCAAACGAAGAGACCTACGCCCTCATCATCGGACGCGCTACGGCCACGGAGAGCCTCGAGCTCGCTCTCCAACATATGCACGAGATGGACAGCCTCGGACTCGTTCCTAGACTTACCACCGCTCAAGACGTCGTCAAGCTTGCTGCAGACATGGACCTGCCAAAACTCGCCATCGAGATTGCACAAAAATTTGAGTCGCGCTCCCCTCGCAGACTCGGCGGCGAAACGTGGACGCCGTGTCTCACGTCTTCTGCAGATATGCTTTATGTACGTTCATATTCATCGGCGATGCCGCCAACTGACAGTTTACCTCTAGGCAGAAGGCGTCAAGTTTTGCTGGCAAAAGGTCGTACACGCATTGAACCTCGCTCCTGGTGAAGGCGCTTGTCTAGCCGTTCTCCACACGTGCGCCCGTCACGGTCTTTCAGATCTGGCTGAGGATGTCATGAGGGTGCTTCGTGGCACGGGCGTCGATCCTTGGTACGAGCACCATTTCGCTCCCCTGGTCGAAGCCCTCTGCAAAGACGGCAAGCTCAAGGAGGCTTTGCACACCCTGAACGCGATGCGTAAACAGTGCATTAACCCTACCAGCGAAACAATACGACCGTTTGCAGAGTTTTTGCAACAAGACGTAGACCGCGTCGACGGCTTTTGGCAAGTGCTCGATCAATGGCGGCGCGAAGGGAACACGGTGGACCCCCTCGTCCTCAATGCAATCATCCAAGCATCCGTCTTCCTGGACGACCTCCAACGCGCCGTGGGTGCATACAAATCCTTCTCCGACTATGACTGCAAACCCAACGTCGAGACGTTCAACGCCCTCCTCTCGGGATGTGTCGCTGCAAAGCGTCGCGAACTGGGAGACAAGCTCCTCCTGGACCTGAAACAAGCCGCCGTCAAACCCAACGCCAAGACATACGAACACATCATACTGCTTTGTCTCACCCAACCGACATACGACGACGCGTTCTTTTATCTCGAGGAGATGAAAACCCAGACGTTCGTCCCCTCGGCAAGGGTGTACGCTGACATCATCCGGGTGTGTGTGGCTGCGAGGGATTCGCGGTACGCTATCGCCCTCACCGAAATGAACCAGCGTGGTTACGTGCTGTCTTCGAGTCTGCGTCAGTTTCTGTCGGATCATGGCTTGCTACCACAGGATGCAACGACCGCGGAACCGGACCAGGGGAAGGGGTAGTGGGGCGAGGCTACTTTAAAGTAACACGTCCGCAATCGCATGTGTCGTATTGGCTGGTATGATGATGCATGATTTTGTTCCCAATTTACGTGGCGAGATAAGTATTGGCCGTTCCGCCCGCACACGCTATCTTTGGGCCAAACAAACCTCGAGCAGACTCGGATCTCGGTGGAGGTTTGTCCCATTGAGTCGCCCGCTTCAGGTTATTGGAAGACTTCATAGGAGTTTACGACATCGACTGTACTCGCTGCGTAGCTGGAGGCGTACGGATATGGGTCTTTCTGGTGTGCCACCGATCACATGCCGTCGGAGGGGATTGACATGGCACGCGGACGGTGATAGTACAAGCATAGTTCAACATACTCTCGCATTGCGATATATATACGGTCAAAGCAACGGTACCAGCTGAAAAGTATATCAGCCCATCACCTCTTCCCAGGCTTTTCTCTATTTCAACGAGACGATGCGACTGGCAACCGACTCGGAACGTTTACCACAGGATGACAACCTAGAAATGCTCCCCCCCCAAAACACCTCCATTTGCAACGTTCTCACCCCCCTCACCTGACTTTTACTTCCTCTTTACTTCGGTGGACACCTGATCCTCGTCCTCCCAGGGACTGAAGTTGGGCTTTCGGATCAGCGGCAACGATTGAAGCCATGCGGGGAGCGCACAATCCTTCTCCCCGATGCTCCTCCCTTGAGCCTCCGCATGAGCATGCGCGGGCGACGAAGGAATACTTGCCACATCGCTGAGGCTTGGAAGACGTTCGAGACTCGTGTTCGTCGACCCACCGAGGGCCCGCTGTAACGCCTCGCGCTCCGCGCGAGAAGGGGCGAAAGCACGAAGGAGGGAAGAAGGGGCGGAGGACGTGATGCTGGGCGTCAGACCGGTTGGATTTAATGCGTCGTAGGAGGATGCAGGCATCGTGGACGTGTCAGCGCTGCCAGTCTTGTCTGGCATAAGCCTTGTAAGCCGGAACTCTTTTGCATCTGGATTGAGACCGCTGCGACGTTTTTCATCCCTAGACGTGGAGAACCAGCCCTTGGAAGTGGTCTCGGTGCCTTTCCTCGCGGCTTCCTGGAGGTCATCCGATCCGTATATCTCGTAAATGGTGGTGTTCTGGCGCATAGACAACTGATCATAACTAGACCGTCCCTGAGCACGACGGAGGTCGGACAGATCGAGCTGCTCAGATTCAAATTCCAAAGAGTGTCCAGTGTATTCAACAGGCGAGGATGTGAAAGAACCGCTCTGGATACCGAATCCTCCCTTCCAGTCTGCTGAGGGGGAGTCGAGCACGCTGATCAAGCTGCTTGGGATGAATGCTGCTGAAGGAGTCGGGGGATCACAAAAAGGTGAGAACGAAGTGGGTTGTCCGGGTTGAAGGTAGCCATCGTGACCATGACCAGAGCGAGGGGATGATAGTGATGTCGAATCAACGCCGGAAATGTCATCATCAAAGACGGTATAACCCTGAGTACGAAGAACTGGAGAAACATCTGAGTCACTGCTCACGGCGTTGGAAACTATGACGCACCCGAGGAGAGCCCGGCAAGCTCCGGAGAGCGCGAAGGGCCCTTCGATTCAGATCCAGTGTCGCCTCGGACGCGTTCTGATCCCATCGATGATGCGAGAACATCTTCTACGGGGACATCAAACGGATTATAAGATGAAGACCATGTAAAGTTGTCCACTTTCCCGTAGTTCACGATGCTGCCATTTCCAATGCCAACGTGAGACACGTCAAGTGAACCAGGGTATGTTTTGGTAAGTTGAGCGCGGTCTTGTGCAGCACAGAGTCGAGACTTGCTCTCTTCGATCTTGTCTTCCAGCTCCCGTGCACGAGTGTTCAACGCAACAAGGACCTCTTCTGCCACTGCCACTTCCTTTCTCTTCGTTTCCAACTCAGAGATTAGTTGCTCTTCTTCTGCTGTGTCGGCATCACTGGGTTCGGCAGCAAGGGCTGCACGATCACGTTTCATCCGTTCCTTCAACCTTTGAATTTCCAGCTTCAGTTCCTCCACTCTGCGCATTGCCGAGTCCTTGGCATTACGCGAAACTTTCATCTTCTTGTCTGCCTCCCTTTTGCTTATCTCTGCCTGACGCCTCGTCTCTTCTAGAGTCTTGATACGAGCCCGACCGTCTAGTCGTCTTTGATCGTCTTCCCGTCTTCGCAAACGGAGATCGCTAAGCTCGGCCTCGAGTGAATCATGTGACTGGTTAGCGGTATTCTGAGCTTCCTCGAGTTGGTTCTGAAGGTCATGGACAGACGCCTGCGCAGCCGCTATCTGTCTCAAAACTTCCGCGATGGATGAAGAATGGTCGGATGTCCCGGATGCTGACGAAGTGCGAGAGATCATGTGAGCAACCGGAGGAGCATGAACGGCGATACGCTTCGGGTCTGCAATCAAGTGAGACGACTGTGGTGCCACCGGCAGGAAATCATGAAGACGATGATCAGCATGCAAAGGCAGGGATGCAGACTTTGGTAGTGGTGGTGGCGAAGAATTACGATGTGGGATAGAGCCGGACCGCTGAGCGGAACGTTCTCGATTACGCAGCTTGGGTGGCGATCCACGTAATAATGGGCGAGGACATGGCGCAAACTTGGCGAACGAGAGGCCTAGTCAAGCGTTAGATGTCAAGGATACCTGGGTCTTTGTGAGGAATTCACCATCATAATCGTGAAATTTGTCTAAGGCCTTGAAGCCAAGAATGCCGGAGCTCCAACCTTGAGCGTCTTTCGAACGGATCATGGCGTCATAACACCAGGACTCGACAAGACCACCACGCCACCAACGTCCAAAGGCACCTATGAACCAGGAATCCGAAGAAACGAAGCCATCTAGATCCGAACGATGAGGAGCGTGACTATGCGCACTGCTTGCGTGACGGCCACCGGCGGGGACTGCAGCACCTTGCGTTGTGGCAACTGTGCAGATGCCAAAGCTGTGAAAGATGTGCTTTGGGGTACGGAGCGAGACGGAAGCACGGTTAGCGAAATGGAAGGGAAGGGTTGCACGATCTACTGTGTTTCTTCGGTCTGAGCTGTGTGTGCGCGAACGAGAGGGTGTGGAATCGAGATCCACTCCAGAATCATCTGTAAGATCATCCAAGTGACTCAAATGTTGACGGAAAGACTGTTCGGTAAGGTAGGCCCTGAAAGAGATTTCGGTCGGATTGGTGAGGTACGCTGATGATGGCGACGATGAGACGAGGAGAGAGCAGATTTCGAATGACGCATGAAAATTAGAAGAGAGTTGCAGCAGAACCGGTTTAGAAACGTACCAAGGATGAGGACGACTGCGACGACGACCAAAGCACAGATGAAGGATCGAAAGCCAGGTCTAGTATGGACGGATTGATCCCATACGCGCACGGGAGTCCATGAGGAGAGAAGACCGAGACCGCCAAAGGATAAGCTCATGAGCCAAAAGACGAAGCTTGGTGGTGTTCGTGCAAGCCAAGTGGCCTGGTGGGAGTGAGGCTGGGGTGTGTGTTGAGTGTGATTAATTGTGGACACCGTTGTGGCGGGACGCGCTCGTCCGAGACGACGAATGAAATCAATGTTCGCCGTTTCCGACGACGTTGACAAAGGAAACAGCGGCGATGCAGCTCGAGGATGGCCGTGCAATCGCAAACCGGAGTCGGAAAATTCGTACGTCAATTGTAGATAATTTCCCACCACAACCAAGTAGCTAATACAGTATATTGACCCGATGGTCCAAGTTCTCAGCGAGTTTGTCGTTTCGAGGGTACGGCCCCACCAAGCGTGGAACATCATGGGCAGTGTGCGCAGCCAATGGGCATCATGACATGCCACTTTCATGATTCTGACCGCCCCACAGTCACTCTTCTCTTCCCATCCCCACGCATTCCGGAATTTCAACCTTATCGCACTCCCATCGTCAAGAACATCCGCTGTCCGCGCCCCACCAACCCCATATCATACGTCCTCTGATCATCCCCATTGCCCAACCTCGGTCCCGATAGAGTTTGCCCTCCATCACAAGAATGGTTAAGAGACGGTGCAAAAATGTCCCAGGGAGGATTCGAACCTCCGGCTTCACGGTTTGGTATTCCACAACGTGATGATTTAACCACTAATCGACAAGGACGCGGCATCGTTTTTGGACTACTGTAGAATGTAAGTGATGCGGCTCCGCCTGCTGCGAATCTCGGCGAACCAATCCGAGTACCCGAACTCCAGGGGCGAGACCTAAAACACGGCTCGCCCAGCCGGAATCAAGTTACCACAATGGTCGATGTCTGAAGCGGTTGCTGCCAGCGAGATTTGTGCCACTGGTGGATGATAAGAAGATAGCAACACGGACCAATCGCAGCGCAGTTCCTTTTATGTAAGCCTGTGGCGCATCTGGATGTGGAGCGGCCAACAACTTTGATGATTATTTCAGACGCATAAATGCACCGTTGTCAGCTTTCTTTTCACTTTTCATTCACCAGCCTTTAGCCATGAGGAAAACATCCTATGTGGTCACCTTTGTCGCAGTTTTCGTCGTCCTTGTCATTGTGAGTGCCCTCGGTCCCTGGTCGCAGCGACCGCTCACCCCTGCCCAAGAACATTTTGTCTGCACGTCACCCCGACTGGTTCGCCAGACACATGTGTTCTTCGCCAGTCTCCAAACCTGACACCTTCGTTTGAAGGCTCATCACGACTTATGAATTTGACATCCCGAAGGCAACATCAACGATTCGCTACGGACTGATGCAACGTTGCGAACGCTCCTTTGTCAGCATCCCTGGCCCAACCAATGGGCGTCTCGAATACTCCGACTATGAATGTCGCCCTTTTCCTCTCAGGGTTCAAGATGGATGTGAAAAAGAAAACCGTCTACCCTGTGCCGAATGGGTCTCCGCCCAGTATTTCACCGAGCTCGGCATCGGTTTCGCCTCCATGGCTTTGGCAGCCTTGCTCATCGGCGTAAGCACACACTCCAGGCGTCGCAGGGTCTGGAGAGCTGTTGCAGGTCTAGTCTTGCTTCACGGTAAGCATCTCATCATCTTGTGGTGAGCTAATACCAACCTTCCGCAGCCGTCTTCCAGTTTGTCACATTCGTTCTTGTGACGGAGGTTTACAACAAAAACACTTTTTATGCGTTTGAACATGCTAAACCCGGTAAGGTATCTTTGTATGAGATACACGATGGTATTCATCAGTCGCAGGGCTGGGCTACGTGTTTAACGTCATCTCCTGGCTGGCTGGCCTCCTCGTTGGTTGTGCGGTCATTGTGACTGGTGTTGCTGCAGACCGCGGTTACAAGTGGGCTGCCGGAAACAGAGCCTATCAGCCAATCAGAGGATGAATGCGTTGCATTCCGCCTTTCATTTTTTTTTTGCTAGATCCTAATTTGTCTTCTCTGATGTTCCCCTATTCTATTGACTACGTTGGACCACCAGTTGTACATACGCCAAACGCTCGTCCATACCCACATTTTGAGTTTGGCCTCCGTCAAATTTACTTTGTCGACGATCACAAGTTGCTAATCTGCACAAGGAAAGCATCCATTAACCAATGCAACTCTTAAGATACCATCAGATCCGTCAAAACTGCTCATCCGGGTAATCTACTTTATCATATAGCCGTAGCGTTTCGTTCCAATCCCTTTTCCTCCTTCTCCGCAGCGAGAAGTATTTGGCACCACTTTCCCAGTCACTTTTGACCCGACCTTTCTCCCGACCTCCGCTTTCCAAAAAGTATTTCTCCGGATTTTGCGGGAGACCTAGGGTTCCTACTGCCAGGTTCATGATACGGGAATGCAGATGGTTTCGTGTTTCGCGGAGTTCCTTCAATGTAGTTGGACCCACCCAGAGCAGACGTGATAAGACAGCGAGCGCCCTAAAAGCCGAGATGGCGTCCTCCAGCCATCTCAATGTCATCCACATCAAAGCGGGAACAAGAAATACGGTGACTGTCGCAAAGCGGAATGTGAGCAGAACGGATGCAATCCAAACGAATACTCCCGAGACGAGGCCGTACACGAGCTTGTACTGGGCAATTTCGTCCCACGTATCCCACATGGGCCCGCTCTTCTTGAAATTGTGTACACCAATAAAGGTCGTGACGAAGACTGGCGCCCACAATACAAGTCCGGGAAGCGATATGGATATCAGACAGATGAACCAGGTAAGACGAATGAGCATGCGGAGTATAATCGTGCGCCGGCGTAGAGGCCGTCTGATGCGGTCGTCCTTGATACTCCAGTACACAAGCTTGTCTTGATACCGCTGCGGAACCAGGTAAACAAGAGTATTTGCTTGTCATGTGGAGCTACTTTACCTTTAAGTCAGCACGTAGCCCATGGATCTCGTCGTCTTCTTTTTTATGCTGGTCAGACTCCTCGCTTTTTGCTTCGGACAGCTTGAATGCCTCTGCGAACGTTCGTGTTACACGCACAAAATCCCCTAGAGTCATTGATGTTCCTAACGGAACATAGATACGAGTGGCAAGCTTGGCAGACCGAATTAGATCCCAAGAGGGTGCGTCGATAGTCTGAGAACTGATCAGCTGGTGCATCCGCGCTGTGACGTCTCGGATACAGGCGAAGTTCACGGGGGTGAGAAGCTCTGGGTTCTCCTATGTGAAGAATATATAGAACAAAGAATCGCGAAGAAAGCATGCTTGTACATACCTTTGGGGTGAACTTCATGGGAGGGTTGAAAGTAACCAGTACATCGGAGCGAAAGTGCTGACGATGCCTTTCAAAGTTGAGTGACGGGTAGAAGTCGCTATACAGAATTACAATTACTTACATATATGTGATGGAACAGGTGAGAATAGATATGGAGAAATCGGGATTATCGCGATTCCTTGTTAGTACGTCAGAGACAAGTCTCGCAACTGAAAATAGATCATTCAGTGGATGTAGTCGATGAGGTCATGGACAGACGAACCACCAGTTTTCAAGGGTGCTATAGTGGGATGATAGCGGCTCATGCCCTCTGGGAACAAACATACGGCGTCTCCAACTTCGAGTGCCTGCAACGTTTAGGTGAGCTGTATCACAACCAAAGGACTACGGATGAATGATTTTAACCTCCATAAGGGATTCCATCACTTCAGAGTTGTCAACTTCCCCTTCAGGAAAGTCCTTACGCCTCTTGATGGGTACAGTCCCGGCAGACTCGATAAGCCAGCTAGTGAACGTCTTACGCCCAAACTGGGTAGACTTGGCTGTCAGGCGCAACATATTGCGCGTCTAGCAGATTTGGCTCAGCAGACGAATATTAAGTGATTGCTCATAATTACCCCGGGGGGGATGGTGGTGACCAGTATGCTACGGAAGAATAAGTGGGGGAACACCGGATAGGGCGAGGGTTGACATACAGGGCATCTGTCAATGAGTTGCTGTGATTTGCACATACGATGCTGGATTTAGATTAGCGCCGATACAGGAACCACAGTGGAAATTCGCTTCTCTCACCAAGGTTCTCCGGTCTTGGGAATATGTTCGGTATTTTCCACGACTATCGTTCCGTAGAATATTTTGAGGACAAAATGAAAAAGAAGGCTAGCGGGTGGCTGAATCCGGGGGAGGGCATAAGGATAGGAGAGTGGAGTACCCACCGAATCAGAATGTACGACCAAGGGGTGGGTGAGCCTTCTAGCTTGGCCATCCGAGTCTAGTGCAAGTCAAAAGCTGTGCATCGTCTACTTGCATTCCGCTTATATCAGCTCGACTTTATCGATCTACCAGGATGGAGACAGCGTTGGCAAAAATTCGACCGCACACGTCTTCCTCTCTTCCCCACCAAAAGACACCCGCGACGCTCCTCCGTGCACTCGAGTCCACCTTGACAGAGACCCACACAGATCGCACCCCGACCGCCTACTTCGCCGCGCTGACAACCACCCTTGACGGCACATTGCAAAAGAAAAATACCGCGCTAGGCGACGGTGATGTCCTACCAGCAGTTCTCTACCTACTTGCCTTGGTAGCACCTTTCGTCCCCCGTCCGGTCATCCAGTCGAATCTGAGCACCTTTCTCTCTCTCACCACACCATTATTTCCCTCTCTGTCCGATCATGCACCTCCACTAAGATCTCAGCTCACCTTGTACAACTCCATTTTTCTTGCTCTTGACCGATCACAATTGGATGCGCCAGTCGTGCGCCAGTCCTTTGCAACCGTTCTGCAACTGTGTCTAGATCCCCGACCAAAGGTGCGCAAGCGAGCCGTCGACCTGGTCACCGACGTGTTGTCAAATCCACCAAGTCCACTTCTACGCCATCCCTATGCCGAACGTGTCGCTGACTGGATGCAAAATTCGCTTCATCAACCTAGCTCTGGCGTCTCACCAAAATTAAAACCCGCTGCAAAGGAGTTTTCGGCTGACAACGCCATCCATCTCCTCGCATTGCTGCGTCCTATTTTACCCGATCTCCCACTCGATGTGAGCAGTATGTCTCAGTGCTCGAATAAGCCCCTGACTGGCGCGAAAAGGCCATCCCACCCATTACAACCATCCTTCTCGCTTTACCCAGACTCGGAAATCCATATTTATCACAGTCCTCTTACTCGATTCTTTCCGATTTAGTTTCGGCTTCGGTCAACTTAGGTACTCAAAGCAGTACAGAGCAGATCCCCGTAGCACTGAGTGCCGTGCTGTCGTCCCCACCCCCAAAATCGGACATCACCGTTGCCCCCTCGTGGTTGCGAGTCCTAGGAGACGTTATGCTTGCCTATCGCTCTGCAGACCCAGAGGCGTCGTCACAGGAATTTATCAAAGTTTGGAAAACTGCGTGGTCCTTCTTCGAGACAAGCCATGCACAAACGCGGAAAGCGGTTGCACAGGCACTTGAATCGCTCACTCAATGCATTACACTGCCCATGGTTCGCACAGCTGTGACGGATGCACCAGATGGTAAATCACCCATCAGGAACGCTGTTACGCAAATTACGAAAGCTTTGGATTCCTTGGCCTTCGCGTCGGCCATCCCGGAGTTACTACATGTCGTATCTTCGCTCATCTTGAGCCTCAATATGCGCTTCGAAAACGGCAAATCGACTCTCGCAGCCGAGACACTGCTCTTGTCACTGGTGCAGAAAGTTGCTGACCTTCGGATTCAAATGAATTTTGAACACAAAGAGGCTGCAGATAGTGTCATATCAACAGCGATGAGGGTTATGGGACCTGCCGTCGTGCTCGAGGCAATGCCGCTGAACCTCGAGCCTCAGGATCGGTTCGTGCTTATCCCACATTTTTTCGCAACTGACCGATTTTTTTTGCAGTCAAGTAGGACATAAACCTCGCGCTTTCTTGTTACCAATGCTTGCCCAACCACATCCTTCTCCCTTGGGACACTTCGTTTCTTACTTCGTCCCTCTAAGCGAACGGATGTTTAACCTTCAAAATAAAGCAGATGCCGATGGCAGACAATCCGAGGCAAAGGTCTGGAATGTACTCATTTCTCAAGTTTGGGTGGGCTTCGCAGGGTATTGTCACGCACCCCCGGACGTTAAAAATGCAAGTACTCGATTATCAACTTCCATGCCCGTACATCTGATGCCCTACAGGCACTTACGCCAGCCTTCTCCCAACTTTTATCTCAACTTTTATACACACAACCAGAGCTTCAACTCTCAGTGCTCAAGGGCCTCAAGTCATTGGTTGAATCTAATCTAGCCGCATCACAAGTTGAGCCCGAAAATTCCACTGAAACCTCTGTCCTGGGAGGTTCCGTCACCCGCGAGGAAGCGATTCAGAGCATCGCTTTCCTGAAAACACAGGTGGAGAGCTGGTTTGCTGTATTCTTCAACGTGTTTAGTAGTGTCGACAGGGAGAGTAGGGGCTTTGTCGGAGACGTCATCAGTGTCTGGGCAAACATTGCCGACCCTCGTGAAATCTCGCAAGCATATGGCAAAGTCATCGAGCTGTTCCGGCAGAACCTTCAAAGGCTCACCGCTGCGCCAGACTTGCGGCAGAATGCGAACATGACCACTATGACGCAAGATCTACTCATACTGCTCTTGCCTTGCCTAGAAACGCAAGAAATGACATCACTCGTGCAGATCTGCATGACGAACGAAGTATTGTGCTGCAGGGACAACGGCATACAAAAGCGAGGTTACAAAATTCTCGCCAAGGTATTGAGCAGCGGGAAAGTTCAAACTGATACGCTTGCTACCTTACAGCAACTCGACTCTTTCACTACAGGTCTATTACCTGCTGCTAAAAAGGATCGTTTTGTGTTACTGGTCAATCTCATACCAAATATACCGCCAACGTCGCTACATATCATCCCATCTCTAATTCCCGAGGCCGTTTTGGGCACCAAAGAACCCTCCGAAAAGGCTCGATCTGCTGCCTTTGAGCTGGTTGTGTGTATGGGCCACAAGATGAGCAAGGGTGGTCTTGTTTTGAGGCGGATGGTTGATGGCATGGATGAAGACGTCGCTCCCGAAGGTTTGTGCTTGGCCATGTCAAGGACATCACCATGTTCATGTATACTATCCAGCAAGCGCGACCATAAACGAGTACATGACCATGGTTGCTGGAGGACTGGCCGGGGAAACACCCCACATGATTAGCGCAACCGTGACCGCACTCTCGCGGCTCGTCTTCGAGTTCAAAGGTCTGAGCATGACTGCCCCGTATATATTTCACCTGCTAATGTACTATATCGCGCAGACGCTATTGGTTCTCAGATGCAGACCGAAATTTTTACGACTCTTCTCGTTTTCTTGTCCTCGTCAAATCGCGAGATCGTTAAATCTACCCTTGGTTATGTCAAACTCGCGATCCATACGCTGCCCGCCGACCTCCTCCGGCCACATCTCAGTCATTTGGTTCCAGCGCTTTTGGCATGGTCACACGAGCACAAGAATCATTTCAAGGCCAAAGTACGCCACATTTTCGAGCGAACGATACGCCGCTTTGGATGGGACGACGTATATCAAGCTGCGGGCGAAGAGCAGGCCTCCAAGGTCCTCGTAAACATTAAGAAACGCAAGGAAAGGGCCAAACGCAGAAAAGCTCGTGAAGAGAACGAGGACGAGGAAGAGGTAGTACATTCCTGTACGACATTTGCTAATTACTGACTCGTTTCTCAGGCACCTTCTGGGAAGGTGGCGACCGGCGACGCTTTTGAAGACGTTCTCTACGGAAGTGAGAGCGAGCTCGATGATAGTGACAACGAAGAGCAAGTACGACGTGGGGATAGTTCCAAACGCAAAGGCGGCGAGCATGGATTACGCCTTCGCGTGGACGATGACGAACCGATGGACCTTTTGCAGGGTGCTGTCTCGCGAATCACTAGTGCGTACTGCGCGAACTTTGTCGAGTCTTGTTGACATACCTGTCACGCAGACGCGAAAACTGACCGCAGACGAAAACCTGGCCAGGATGCCAACCGATTCAAAGCTGACGAAGAAAGCGGGAAGCTGGTCATTCCTGCAGAAGAGTCTGATTTGGACATCGAGGTCAGTGCTCGCAAGGCTGCCAAAGACGTCGCGGGGAACGCATACAGAGAAAGTCTCACCTCCGTGGACGGCTTTGCGCGCGGGCCCAACGGGCGCGTCAAATTCAATAAAAACACGAAGAAACGCAGACGAGAGAACGAGGATGACGATGGAGATGTTGAAATGGCTGATGCCGAGACACCAGCCGAGACAAAAAAGAACAAACGACGTTCGGAGCTCAAGCTTGGCTACGAATTCAAGGCAAAGGTATGTTTTCCATGTAGACGAATTGTGTCGATGGTCTCGATAGTAATCTTGTTGATGTACAGAAAGCGGGAGGTGATGTTAAAAGGGGGAAAATCGATCCCTACGCTTATTTACCACTATCCCAAGCTGCGAAAAGAAAAGGTCGCGATCGGATCGGGATAGCTGGGAGGCGGTGACGGTTCTTGTATCTAGAAAACCTTTTGTTGCGGTGTGACGCACAGAGACTGTTAACCATATAGAGTCTGGTCATGTGGCGTGCCAAAAAGACCATGAGCCCATGCTGTGGGCTGCGTCCAGGTGGATGTGACTATTGTACTCCCGAGCGCTTTGGCTGCTACCGTTGCCAGGAGTTGTGCATCTAACCTATTGTCTCCCTCCATGGCGTACTGCAGTAGACACACAGTCGGGATCTGCCATGAATTGGGAATGGATGATAGCAGCCTGTGAGCAATCCCGCCACCGGGAATGAATGGCACATGCCAGGAACTGCCCTCAGAACGGTGATCTTGGGATAACGGGGAAGAATAAAGGGGGACTGGTAAATCGGCGAGGGAAGCGAGTGGACCTCCAGCTAGGAGTGGAGACACTGGAGGTTGGATGAACGTTGTTGGTGTGCTATGAGAGAGCTGCCAGACAGTACATCATCGAGAACCTTGTTTACTTACAGCATTTGTGTGTCTGTTCTATCAGTCGTGTCGACCCCACCCATGAAGACCACTGCCGATACGCCAGAATCGCGGATGAACTCGAGGAGAGCGTCGGTGAATTGTTGCTTGAATGACTGCCAAGGATGACTGAATGGCAAGAATTGTCGTCCACCTGCAGCAACCTACCTTGAGCACAGGCGAACGCTGCTGGATGACCGCGATCTTGCTGTTCACCTCGCCGAATACTGCCCCGAATGCGACTCGTCCAAACGTCTCGACAGGGAGTGCATGGGCGGCGACTTACATTCAATGGGAGTTGTCAAACCGGCGGTGCCGTCTTCGCGCGCGCCGACCACCGGAACCAAATACTTTGGATCGAATACGCCCACGCGATCCAGCTTGAATGACGTGATGAGGAGATCAGCTGCTAGTTGTGCTACATTTCCGACAGATACGATAGGCTGTGTGCGATGATGAGATCCTCTCGAGGAAGACGACAGGGCACGCACCACGAGGAGTACCCTCCCTGAGAGCTTGTAGGTGGTGCTGACTGGTCGATAGAAAGACATGCCGACACCCACCATGACGGGTCTCGCCTCATGGTATACCCCATGGATATCTGATTATATCTTGCAGAGGACAAAAAGTTCCGTGGTCTCTGGTAGTGTATCGGATAGTACATCCGCCTGTCATTCATATCTCGGTGACGCGGAAGAGCGGGGTTCGACTCCCCGCCAGAGAGTAATAGCATCTCTACTGCTTGCCTTGAATATTTTGTCACTTGAGCACACTCAAGTCATGTCGGAAGGGATCGGTGGTGTTCTGCAGGCCCAACTCGAAATGGTTCTTTTTGGTTGAAATACGTGGAGTAAATCTCGGAACTGAATACTGAATAATTAATTAATGCTCGATACACCTGTCTCCTACGGGTCTGGGAAGATGAACGATCGATGGTCGCTTGTCACCCCGCTACTAGTTCCCTGATACGGTGCACCGTGTGTACCTCTCGCTCCGATGGCAATGCTTCAAGGTTGCTTCGCTTATCAATGGCACACGCAGTTAAGGAGTCTTGCTGGGGCGGCACGGCGGAACTGAGGGACACAGGGGAGTCGAGCTGTCGAGCATGTTTAATCAAGCGAAACCGACCTCTTGTCCTTCGATAGTTCATGAATGTACCGGCGTAAAGGTGGGCGGTATATGTGAATTATGCTGGCACCATCTTTTTGGCATAAAAATGTACCAGTCTATGACACTACTTCAACTTCTCCACCATCTCGGGCACGACCTCGAAGAGGTCTGCTACAAGCCCCACATCAGCTACCTGGAATATTGGAGCATCGGGGTCCTTGATAATGTTAGACATTGACATCTCAAAAATGCATATATTTACTACCTTGTTGACAGCAACAATGAGCTTGGAATCTTTCATGCCAGCGAGGTGTTGGATTGCTCCAGATATTCCAAGTGCCATGTACAACTCAGGCGCAACGACCTTACCGGTTTGGCCCACTTGCAGTGAGTTATCTGCATAGCCCGCGTCGACAGCTGCTCGCGAAGCGCCGACTGCCGCCTCCAATGCATCGGCAAGAGGGTACAGGGTGGCCTGAAATGTCGCAGCATTTTTTAGAGCACGTCCACCAGATACCACTCGGCTGGCAACCCCCAAGTCGGGACGGTCAGATTTGCTTAGCGAAGTGGAGATGTGGTTTGATGGGGAGTCGGAAACCTCTACAGGATCAAGGACCTCTGATTCAGCTTCTGTTTCACCTGGCACGGCAGCGGGGAAGGCAGTCGACCGAACGGTGAAAAACTTGATGGGTATCGAAGACGGTGCTCGAACTGTTGAGATGGCATTTCCTGCGTAGATCGGACGAGCAAATGTTGTGCTGTTGGAGGAAGCATCATGTTCGACTGAAGTAATGTCGGACACGGCCGGAACATCAAGTTTTGCAGCAACTCGAGGGAGAATAGATTTAGCAGACGAGGAGTGTGCAGAGACGACGTGGGTGAACGGAGAACTACTAGAGAGGACCTTCTCCAAGAGTGGGGCGACGATCTCCGGTAATGGGGTTGAGTACTGTGGGGAGACGGAATGAAGTATGGTATCTAGTCCCTTCAACCTGTGACGAGCGAGTTAGGAGGTGTTATGAGACCGCAAAGGACAGACATGCTTCTTTGCCTTGTCTAATACGCCCGGGACTTGGTCCGGGGCACCTGCAAGGAGACCGGTCACCTTGCCACCAAGTTGAGAAGCGGCGGTCAATGCTGAAAGGGACGCAGACTCGAGTTCGCCATCATGATGCTCGAGGAAAACTAGCGCATGTGGCAATGGAGACGTGGCATAACGTCTGACGAGCATCCTGCTAAATGCAGCTGTTCTGGTGCTGAGCATGACAGGTGGGGAGGAGGACAACGGTCACCGGATGATTCCTTCTCCGTAAGCACGTGATTCGATGACTGGTACAACTAGAGAATAGGCGCATAGCTGTCCCCCTCCATGACAAATGTCGTTGCAAGGCTTGATATCTGGTTCCGAGTGTGCCGTGCCTTCAAATCCGTTGGCGCAAGTCCTCAAGCACACCGAAGGCGACAGGAGCTTGCAACAAGTGTGTACTCTTCTAGTCCACTGGTCTGGGAATCAGATATAACAGTCTCGCAGGATCGAGTCGTAGGGCCTTCGTCGTCTCGGGTACGACGGCCTCTTCTATTTCTGTCATATTTACTGAAATGGTCATATAGTTACAGCATCTGCCGGGGAGTGTGCCAGCTCAAGCTGCAGAACAAGATGTCCAGATGGCAAGGCAATTTTTCGGAGGACCGACGGCGTCGTCGACCCCGCCTCTTGCACTCACGCTCACAGGCCCCCACGCCGGACTTTCCCGTTTGCCTGAGGTCAATGGAAGGTTTGACCTCAACCAATCTTGGGTCAGAGGGATGCCGCAACTGCAACAACCAGCGTTCCGGGAGAATGGAACGGGAGCCCCATGGGCTTCTGAGTTCAGTGGGGTACCGAATTATGCCAATCCAGGACCTTCCGCACAGCAACCGGCGCAACAAATCTCAGATGGTATGTACAAATGTTTGTTTGGATGCAGTCTCTGAGGCTGAATCAACAAGTGCAACGCCCCTACACGAATCTTGGCGTTCCGTACAACTATGCCATGCCTACTTCCATGCATGGATCTGGTTTGACCGGCCCTGTTTTGTACCAAAGCTTCAACCCCAATTTTCATACCCTGTCATCAGATAAAGGAAAGGCCAAGGCCCAGGATGCGGATTTTGAGGCTGCATTTGCACAGGCCGCTGCCTCGCTCACAATCGTCGACACGAACAGCTCCGCGAGGATCGAAGAGCTGGAGGCGAGTTCTACTGCCGTCGAGCCAGTATCTGAAGAGGTCAAAGCTAGCACAAAGCTATCCGAGTTAGTTTTTGTTATCATTTTTTTGCATGTATCCGTCTCGCTGTGACCTCACACTTTATCAGGGCTTGGCAGCATTTGCAAGAATCCAATGCACTACCAGAGGGCGCAGATCTAGCGAAGTGGGAATCGGAATTCAACCAGCTCATGACAGCCCAGCGCGAAGAACTAGAACAAGATTATGGAGGGGCGATGAAAAATGCATGGGAAAGTGGATTAGGCGGATTCGCCGACAGTGTGAATGATAATCCCAAGTTCGATGAGCTTGGATACCCAATTTTGAGTGAATATGTCTTCGGTGAGGCTCGCTCTGCGTTTCTTCGCGCTATAGTTGTTGAGGTTGAATCAGAGCGAAATAACCCATTCTTGCAACCCTCCACATCTGTCCATTCTCCCTTGAGCAAGGCGAAGGCACTCCTGGAACGCAATGGGTCGTTATCGGAGGCTGCGCTCTTATTAGAAGCTGCCATACAGACAGGTGAACTTGGTGAGCGCGGATACGAAGCCTGGATACTTTTAGGAGAGACAAGAAGCATGGATGAGCGTGAGGAACAGGGCATGTGCGCTCTGATGGAAGGAGTCCGGAGGGCAGAGGCCGCTGGTGCAGATGGAGTGGGCATGTTGGTACGAATATACCGTTTCTCGAAGTGTTGATGTGGTTCACCAATCTTTTTCAGTCGCTTGCGATATCATTCACTAATGAGGCATATGAGCGGGCATCATACCACATGCTATGGCGTTGGCTGCATGCACGGTTCCCGACGTTCCCGATACATGAGGACATCGAGAAAGCTGTCCGATCTAATGCAACGTGGGACTCTCATGATCGCCTCACTGATGTCTTTCTGGCGCTCGCAAGACAACAATATGATCAAGGTGTAGTTGATCCTGACGTCCAGGTAGGGCTTGGTGTCCTGTTTTACAACAAAGGGGAGTATGATCGTGCGAAGGATTGCTTTGAAAGTGCGTTGTCTCAACGCCCTCAGGTGGGTTTCGCGCATATTTTTGGGATGTCACCGACATTGTCACGTCCGCAGGATTATCTCCTGTGGAATCGGCTTGGTTCATCTTTGTCCAATGGCAATAAGCCGGAGGAAGCTCTGGGTGCCTACAGAGGAGCACTAAGCCTTCGTCCGACGTACACGCGTGCGATCTACAATGTCGGAGTTGCCTGTGCGTAAGACGAAGTTGGTTTCTTGAACAATATTGATAATTGTGCAGGTTTGAACATCGGTACCCACAAAGAAGCCGCGGAACATTTTCTTAGCGCCCTAGCGCTACAGGAGTCCACAGGGGATGGACAAACGAGCAATCAACTTTGGTTTACTCTGAGACGTGCCTTTTTACAGATGGTGAGCCGATCCATTATCGCTATCCTTTTCCTGAGTACATCCATCCCGAAGGACCGCAACGACCTAGCAGAGTTGGCTAAACCCGAGAGTCGCTCTTCGTTGAACGTTTTCCGGCAGCACGGCTTTGATTTCTAGACAGGCAGCCTAGTTGATAAATGCTGATTTTGAGAAAAAGCGGGGTAAGAATGCTGAGTGGACCCAGTAGGTACTCGTGCGCGAGGGAGGGAAGACGTGATTTGCTTGACGAGCACCTTGAATTGGTTATCCTGGAGCTGATGCCGTTCCGTAACGAAACTCTGATCGACTGATCAGATACTAATAATTGATGTCGACTGGAGAATCGAAGGAAGACAGGAGTCGTTCCTTCCTCCAGTTCCCGATGGCCATATTAGTGCTAGGCTAACTTTTCGTCAAGTCATTCACTGTGAAATTCCCATTCCTATTTCTCGATGCACTCCAAGTTGAACCGGGGGAATCTTGTCAAGGAATTTCCGTGAAGCAATGTCACACTCCTGCACGGGAAGGGGCCGCCGCGGGTGTGACCGGTAGAAAATACGTTGAATCCGGATAATCTAGGGCGACCGTGCTAGTCATGGGGTGCTCTATCGAAGCGACACCCGGACCGGTTTGAGCATTATAAGTAGGTCACCAGACCGTAGTCCACTCCTTTGAGTGTCCACACGACAATCATGTCCGGCGTCGAGATGTAAGTTGCTAATCCTCTCGCTCCAGATCAACGCCTTACCAGTAATCTACCACTAGTCACACCGTTTCCAAGCCCTCGGGGACTTCCAGTAATGTTAAGCTTAACAAGATCTCTGGTCAGTTGACGCAGAACAAGGTGAACCTACTTTGTGTTTGACGCGATTAGACAGCAGTCACTGACTAATAGGTACAAGGTTCGAGGTGGAGCTCAGGCGATGCGTGCGTAGTGTGTATATCTCCTTGCTGGTATATTCTAATTTGTTCCCGCAGTCTACGCTGTTGGCTTGACCGAAGAGGATATGAACAAGCCTCAGGTATGGGTGTGCTTCTGAGTGCATACCACATCACCCGACTTTATCTGGTAGATTGGTATCTCTCCGGTCTGGTGGGAGGGTGAGTGTGAAATGTTGTTATCGAAAGGTGTCACCTGAGTATCATCAAGGAAATCCGTGCAATATCCACCTCGTGAGCCCCACCAACTGTACTTTATCTGTGAGTTGGGCTGATTTTCCCACAAAAAGCTGGACCTCGGAAAGAAGATCAAGGAGGGTTGCAAGGAAGAAGGCCTTGTTGGCTTGCTCTTCAATACCATCGGTGTCAGGTCAGTACACTGGAGTCTCGTTGATGATATTGATCCCACCATGGTTTCCAGTGATGCAATCACTATGGGTACTGACGGTATGTTTCATGACTTGCCGTGGAGTGTATTTTCTCATGCCTGTTTTTACAGGAATGCGTTACTCGTGCGTATTTGCTGAATGGTTAAGGCTAGCTGGGGAGTCATGGTTAACTTGCACCTTCATAGACTGCCTAGTCGTGACCTGATTGCGGACTCTGTTGAGGCTGTGAGTGACTTTCTGAGAAGCCTGATTACTTGTGGCTAACAACGAAACAAGGTCACTTTGGTGAGTTGAACGGTGTTTTCCCTGGTGATGCCGCCTCGCGAACACGAGTTTACTTTGTTATAAGGCACAACACTATGATGGCAACATCTCCGTCCCTGGATGCGACAAGAACATGCCTGGTGTTTTAATGGCTGCCGTGCGTCATAATCGTCCCACCATAATCGTATATGGTGGAACCATCCAAGTGGGTACTCGCCATGTCGATTGCCCCGCGATGGGATACAAGAAGGGTGACACCGTCAACATCTCAGATGCCTACGAGTCATACGGTACGATATATTTTATCCTATTCTTCATTCGTGGTACCTAGGGTTATCAGGTGCATATGCGGTTGGTATTATCAATGATGAGGAACGGTTCGACGTGGTCCAGCACTCCTGTCCTGGTCCGGGTGCTTGTGGTGGGATGTATACGTGAGTGAATGCATCTCGGCGGTTTCTTTGTACGTGAACTTTTATGATGGTGCAGAGCAAATACCATGAGTTCAGCCCTCGAGGTTTTGGGGATGTCATTACCATATTCTTCTAGTACGCCGGCGATTTACCCAGGTGAGTTAAGATTCCCAAGTCGAAGATGGTGATTCATATGTCGTTCACAGAAAAGATTCAGGAGTGTTTCAGAGCTGCGAAGTATATGAAGCGTCTGCTGGAGCTGGATTTGAAGCCCAGGGACATTCTAACTCGTCAGTCGTTCTTAAACGCGATTACTATCGTCAACATCCTTGGCGGATCGACCAATGCAGTACGTCTCTCAAATTTCTACGTTTCGGAGTTATGCATCTGATAATGGGAAGGTACTCCACCTGCTCGCCATCGCCCGAGCCGCTGATGTACCTCTCACCATTGATGACTTCCAGGAAGTCTCTGACAGAACGCCTTACATTGCTGACCTCAAGTATGCATTCGGTTTGGTCCGTAAAGTGCCTTGAACTGAGCATCCCTAAGGCCTTCTGGCAAGTACTACATGGAAGACGTGCACAAGATTGGTGGAATCCCGGCCGTACTTAAATATCTTCTTAAGCACACCAATTTGATCGATGGCAGTCAGATGACTGTCACGGGAAAGACACTGGCAGAGAATCTCGAGGACGTGCCAGAACTTGACTTTGAAACGCAGGACATCATCAGGAGAGTGGAGAACCCAATCAAACCCACCGGTCATTTGACGATTTTGCGCGGAAACCTGGCACCTGGAACCGCTGTCGCTAAACTCACTGGTAAAGAAGGCTTGAAATTTGAGGTTCGTCTTTGCGCTCTGTACGACCCCAAAGTAAATTTCTCACTCCGAAATAACAGGGTGTTGCCAAATGCTTCGACAGGTAGACTATACGCCGAGGCTCCGCAATGAAAGCTAAGTTTGTCGTTAGTGTGCACGACTTCTACCCCTCTCTAGAAAGAGGAGAGATCAAGCCAGGCACTGTCCTTATTTTTAGATACCAAGGCCCGAAGGGGGCACCTGGGATGCCTGAGGTCCGCTATTCGGTCCGCCTAAGGTCCTGCATATATCTAACATTTCTTTTATAGATGTTAGGTAAATCGGGAGTGTTCACTCCGAACGTTTTCTCATTGAATTTGATCGCAGGACCCACTGCTGCTTTGGTTGGAGCTGGTCTCGGTAACTCGACCGCTCTCATTACTGATGGGCGTTTCTCAGGGGCGTCCAGAGGATTCATCATTGGTGTGTCGCGTTTTAGTTTGAAGTCGTGCTCCACGTATTTAAGTTTGCTCTTACCAGGTCACGTTGTCCCAGAAGCCACCTTAGGCGGCCCTATCGCTCTCGTCAAAGATGGTGATCGCGTCATCATCGACGCGGCATCGCGAACCATCAACTGGCTAGTAGAAGAGGATGAGAAGGCGGCGCGCAAGAAGGAGTGGGAAGTTTCGGGTAAGAGTGCCCTGAAGGAAAGGAGAGGTATTTTGTACCGGTATGCAAGGGACGTTGCGGTGAGTGGTGTTTACTTGCGTGCGTCTCGTCTGCGCGTTGCTCATTCGATCGCATTGAAAGCCAGCCAGCGAAGGCGCATACTGCGACTAGTACTGATTCCCAGATGCTGCTTGTGTGTTGTATAAGTCATCTATGTATAACAGTCCATCGACGCGCAGTGAAATCGCACCTTGTGAATTTGTGACCACCTTCAAATACTCGTCCAAGTTGGTTCATCCGAGTCGGAGTGAACTCAACCAGATGTCGCACTCCGTCACCACGACTAGTACTGCTTCGTATGTCCTCAACAAGTACTCGCGTTCTTACCCATCTACGTCGTCTCTTGGCTCTCAGGCTCCAGTCGAATCCGAATGGCAGCATTTTACAAATCCGGTCATGAGAATCATCCTGGAGGCCAAGAAGTCACCTTCCGGTCAACTGGTCTCTATGCGCCTGAGGATACTGTGGAGCTTGCATACAGAGTCCAACGATTCGCATACTGATCAGAGGGAAGTCGTTTTCGTGAGCAACCCTTCAGATTGTTCGTGGACAGGTGTCGCAGGTCCGTCTGACGCCTTTCGTCTTAGGAAGACCTGGAGCTCCTGTCATTTTCGTCTTTGCCGACGTTCCAATCATCCGGCGCCCAAGCAGACCAGAGCCTTCCCCTCAAGGCAGTGTACCGTGACGCAGTAGTTGGCATCCGCTACCTGCATCCGAGGATACTTCCTCCTGGTTCTCATCCAGCAAGTCATCGTGCTGGTCATGACTAGCGTTTACCTGACTTTTCGTCCATCAGGCATACCGTCGCTTCCAAATCACGCTCAAGGACGCA
This sequence comes from Retiboletus flavoniger, assembly GCA_038089835.1. NCBI lineage: Eukaryota > Fungi > Basidiomycota > Agaricomycetes > Boletales > Boletaceae > Retiboletus > Retiboletus flavoniger. The sequence continues at coordinate 26,847 of JBBPLO010000116.1, forward strand.
CTGGAAGCCTCGCAGTTCATCGATGCCATCAAGTCCGTCTGCCCCTGCAAAGCGAATCCCCATTCGACGCATATCAATCGACAATCCACGATGCTCTCCGCTTCGTTGGCGCGGGCCGCGACGACCGTATCAGGCCCTGCACCTGTGCGATCCACTGGATTGACTGAGCGTCAGAGCATCACTTCGGCATCCATCCATCCTAGACCGCCGGTCCCGTCAACCATGGCATACCACGCTCCGGAGAACCAAGTCTTTTCTACTATCGCATCTTCCTCCGTGGCGACGAGTCTGTCCTCAGATGACAGTGCCTTTGTAACATGCTCCGAAACGTCCCACAGAACGGACACGCAAGTGGGTCATGGGAGAGACGGTCTGCCTAAAAACTGTGGTGCTCGAGACGTTGCTCAAAGTTCCTTGCCGGGTTCATCGCAGCCTTCATCGTCAGATCAAAGCGTAACGATGCCTCCGCCCCCTGTTCCGCGACGTGTAACGCACTCTGTCGATGCGGTGACCCAGGAGCCGTCGAGAACGGTAAATACGGGCAACGAAAGATCTCAGCTTCTTGCCTCTCTGAGCAAGCATCCCTCTTTGTATGAACTGTCTCGAACCGAATTGGAGACCCTCGTTAGTCAGGTCATCCGAGAAGAAGGGTTCCGTCATCTGGTAACATGGGAACGTGTCATGGTAGTACCCCGCCACTCACGTCGTTGTTCCCTAGCTCGAGTCCCTCGACTCTTTATGGAGCGTCAAGGGATTGCTCGGTCGTTGACCGACATTGTATTGTGCGATGCAATCTTCATGTTCATGCTTTACAGTACTTGTAATCAAATCTTTTATTCGCATGTTAGCTTGCACGTGAGGCGAAAGGCATATCCTCTGGTGCTTCGAGTGACGTGCCAGCAACCTGCAGTTCGTGCACGCTCTCGAGACCCACTCCACGAAGGATTCGGCCGATCCCCTCCTTCTTCATGGTCTCTAGTTCTGACTCGCTCTTGGCAAGCAACATGCCTGCGAAGCCAAGTGAATTGACGCTGATTAGTTCTCCCGTCTCCTCGATCTTGTAGGTTTCGTGACGTCGAGGTATCAGATGCATGTGTTCCAAGGTAAGGACGACGTTGTAAGAGGGAGAACCGGGAGGGTAGTCGGAGTCATGTCGTACGGTCGATATAACCAGGTCGAGCAGCGACAAGAAGGGGGGAAAGAGTACTTGGCGCAGTTCGTCCA
>JBBPLO010000117.1:0-15315 GCA_038089835.1 Retiboletus flavoniger
TGCAGCTCGTCGGTTGACCCTTCGGACTCCAAAGCATAAGTACTCACTTCTTTTGGTGGGCTGCATCATAGTGATAGGCGATATGTCGCTTGAACTTGTCGATCAGGAGAGGGGTGCCCTCTGCGCGGCGACGTTTGTGTCCAACGGGATATTCGACCACGACTTCGTCCAGCACAGTGCCGTCGTTGAGTTCGACTAAGAGCGCGTTGCCGATGGAACGCCTGTTAGGCTCGTGGTACTCGACCGAGAACGTCTTGTCTTCGACGCAGTGGATCTTGGCGCGCAGCGCATCGACGCGAGGATCGGCCGCGGACGCGTCGGTGTAAGCCTCGGACGTGAGCTCGCCGTGGATGAGCGGGTAGGCGACCATGTAGCTGATGGCGTGACTACGTAGGATTCGTTGTCGTGTCAAAAGATCGACCCTAACACAGAAAGCAAACATAAACGAGGACGCACTCTCTGTCGGCAAAGTTGTGCAAGGGACCTTGCTTGTCGATGATGCGAATGGCAGCTTCCTGCGTACGGATACGTACGCTCTTGATGTCGTCCGAGGACTTGCCGAGCGCTTTGAGCTGCGCATGAATGGTGTGTGCAGCTTCGACAGCAGTCTGGGCGTGGAATTCGGCGGGATAAGAGATCTTGAAGAGGACATTCTCCATGATGTAGGAGCCAAAAGGCATCTGGAACTCGAACGCCTTGCCCTGATCGATCGTCGTCGTCAGAATGGGATCACGAAAAAAAAAACCGAGGGAACATTGTACCTTGAACAGGACGTCGTAGAAACCCCAGGTCTTCGCGGTCAGTACGGACGGGAGGCCGAGTTCACCCTTCTTGACGAGGAGCGCGAGGTTGACGGCGCGCGAGCATGCGTCGCCGGCAGCCCAAGACTTGCGAGGGCCGGTGTTGGGCGCATGTCTGTACGTGCGGAGCGACTGACCGTCGACGAACGCCTGCGAGACCGCATCGATAGTCTGGTCATGGGAGAGTCCACTGCCAGGGCACGTGAGCCATACGAGGACGATAGCGAGCATGAAAAGACCTCTCACAGCAGCTTCGACACGACGGCGGTGCTGGCCACTTTGACGAGTACGACGTGGTCGAGACCGACGCGATTGAACGAGTTCAAGAGGGCGAGGCCACCTTGGATTTCGTGCGCCTTGATCATGCTCTCGAGGACGTCATGGACCGTCAACGGTTGACCCTGCCGCGCGAGATGGTCGGCGACTGCGAGAATGGCGCCGAGGTTGTCTGACGGGTGACCCCCTGTAACACACATTCAGTATGGCGAATGCATGAACGAGGAAGCAGACAGCCCTCGAGCACGAGGCAGCAAGACGCACACTCTGCAGCGAGGAAACAGTCGTTGAAATCCAAGTACCGGATCATGGTACCAATGTTGAAGGCGCCCCGGATAGGGTCCAATTGGTAGTTGGTTCCGGGGATCTTGGTTCCTACATCGAAAAGTCAGGCGGGGATGCTTCTATTAAATAACGCACGCACCGTTTGGCACGATGGTTCCTTCCACGACCGGTCCCAACAGCCTCGAGCATCCTTCGAAGCGCAATCCTTCGAGACCACACCCGATGGTGTCAATGAGACAGAGACGGGCGGTCTCGAACGCAACGTCTGAAGTGATTTTATACCCGTGGACGTAGTCTGCGATATCCTTGAGGACCTTGTCTGGCTCTGGACGAAGGGCAGACTCTCCGTGGTAGACTGACATGGTCCGTGTGGCGGCCAAGTTCAAAGCAAGACTAGGAGCATTGCCACTCGACAGTGATGATCGATAAGGACTTGACAAGCGTCCGAACGAACGCGGTCCCCGCCGGATCATGGACAACATCGCTGAACTTGAAGAAAGGAAAAGGACGATCACACAGAATTAAGTAAAACGATAAGGACCCGATCCGTACCGACAGTACCGGTCGGCTAATAATTTATGTACTCACATGTTTTCAGGTTCATGCGGTGACATTGGCCGAAGTTCATGATTTACAGTGTCGATCAACAGTTAACTTGTACTATCTAGATGCATGGTATCGGCTATGGAATTGTCACACACAAATATCTATCATGAGGATGCGTGGGTCTAGATCAATGAATTCGTCTCTAGCAGGAGAATGATGCCTGAAACAAAGGATGGTCAGCAGGGTTTCCGCCCATGAAGACAAGGCACGACATACTATGGACTATGGATGGGATGCTCTGCGCAGTGGCGTCCACGGTGAGGTCTGCCTTCTTGGGTGTTTCGTACTCGACGTCGACCCCGACAAAGCCCTTGATGGTGCCATTTCGCGCCTGCGCATATACGCCACGTCTGTCTGTACTCTCACAGTGTTCGAGAGGTGTGGCGACGTGGACGAGGAAGAAATTGCCCCCTGCACCGGCACTCGACACGACGGTGTCCTTGATGAGTGCTCTTGAGCGCTCCTCAGGAGCCACTGGTGCAGCGACTACGGCAGCGCCAGCGCGTGCCAGCTCACTTGCAACGAAAGCAATACGTTGCAAGCTATCGTGCCGCTCTTCCGGGGTAAGCGACTTGGGCTTCAGGTCGTCCTTGACAGCGTCGCCAAGCAGTAGGGAAACGCTCCTGCCACCTTGTTCGTTCAATGCAACTTGAAGTGCCTTGGCTATGACGTCCTTGCCAGAGTTGTGCAAACCAGTGAGGAACAAGACAAAGCCTTGTTTGTTGCGTGGTGGGTAGCTTTCACGCAATCTCCGGACGACAGCTCTACACGAACAATGTAAGCATAGTCGACGAAAACGATGCGTGGTGCTCACTCGTAACTGAACCAATCAGGGATGGCTGCTCCAGTTCTGAGGCGTTTGCGCAGCTCAGTTCCAGAGATGTCAAGGGTCTGCACGCCGGCAGGGACCTCGTCAATAGGTTGATACTCGTCGGTGGAAGGAAGGTAAGTCATCTGTTGGAATGGGACCATCTCGATCTGGAGTTCATCCTTGTATTTCTCGACGAGCTCTTGAGCATCATACGGGCCATAGAAATCCTTTCCCTGAGAATTCTTTCCAGGCCCAGCATGGTCTCGGCCGACAATAAAGTGAGTTGCACCAAAGTTTTTGCGAATGATAGCATGCCAGAGTGCTTCACGGGGTCCAGCCATCCGCATAGCAAGAGGCAGGAGTGCTAGATGACCCATTCCGTTTGGATACTTGGCCATGATAGCTTCGTAGACGCGCACGCGGGTGTAGTGATCTACGTCGCCGGGCTTGGTCAGGCCGACCACGGGGTGAATGAGGACGTTAGCCTGACGCTGACGAGCAGCGCGAACAGTCAGTTCGCGATGAGCTCGATGCATCGGGTTTCGAGTCTGGAATGCGACGACCCTGTTCCACGAAAGTTTCTTAAAGTGAGCGCGCAGCTCAGCAGGAGTATCTGGCAGACACGTCAAATAAGCTGATCAACACGGGTGAGAGAGTCTCACATCTGAGGGCAACATAGTCAAAGTGTGAGGGGGCCTGTATTGCTTGCACCTTGCCTCCGATATAGTACTCTTTGACGCGGTTTCGCAGATATGCAGCGGAAGGGTGGGCGGGGTCGTCTGCTCCAAAGACCTGGATAGCCTCCTTGACACGATCATAAGTGTAGACATCTTGGACAGTGATGATGGCTAGCGCCTCGTCGTCCCGAGGGTCACGTAGAGCAAGTCGGGCACCAGAAGTGATACCAAGATGAGCGATATCGTCAGACGAAACGTCGAGGGTGATGGGAATGGGGAATAGTGTTCCATCAGAGAGTCGGAGCGTATCCACGACACTGTAGATGGTGGTAAGGCTCATCGGGCTGCAGGTCGAAGAGGCAAGTACCTGTTGTAGTCGCTCTCGTTCATGAAGCCCTCGAGGGGGCTGAATCCACCATTAAGAATGAGCTCAAGGTCACAGAGCTGACGCTGAACGTATCAAAGGCCATGTATGAGCGCGTCTGCCTGACGAGCTGAGACACATACTTCGGTGAGGACGATGTCCTTGAGCGTTGCTGTTTCCTGCCAGAGCTGTGCCGCGATTGGCTGATCACGGGCGACAAGATCCTAAGGCACAACCAATGAGAAAATGGCATACTCGAAGAAGACGGGAGACGGACTTGCAACGAACCACCATGAGGAGAATTGGCCATTTTTCAGTGAATGTAAGGAGCTCATGATTGATTGGCCTAGGTCCTTTTGAACCATACGCCCATCGGCCGATTCGGAATGGCCTATGAGACGATATCACGCCATCGTGAGCAACGCCAGCCTGACTACAGTTCCATTTCAGAACGTGGTATGGTCAGCAGATCAACCTAGCGAACAAACCCGCCTCCAAGCTGGTCCGATTTCGTGGGCCATGACGGGAAAGTCTCGCTGAACAATCAGTCCAGAAAAACGGTTGGTTGCCATATCTGACCACCCGAACTGAGCTCACTCAGTTTATCAGCTGCCGCCCGCTACACACACATGTTTGATAGTACCCGAACAATTTGGAATTGCGTCTCCAAGTGAACATCTTCCACACGCACGCCAAGTACTATGATGGGTGTACATTGCTTGCTATACTTTTTTTGCGAAAAAGGCCGATAGCTTGGACATCCCACTAACGTTTGCCTTTTTGAGCTTCTCCACTCCTTGTGATCCCTTGCTATCCTTCTTCCGCTTTTTGCTCTCTTCAGAAACCGTTGCGGGACCAGCCTTTGACTTCTTGGTGGTGATTTTACTCTCAGATGCTAGCAATGACTGATCTTTTGCGAGGGCTTTCATGTGCACGTCAAGTCTTGCCAGGCTAGTTTCGCCGTTCATCATCAGCATCACTCGTGGAAATGGCGCTAGGCACGTACTCATACGATGCGAGCAACTTCCCCTGGATGTCCTGTGGAAGGTATTGTCCCAACAACTCGCACGCGAGCTTCGTTCTTCCCACTGTGCATCGTTGCGTTCCGCCGATAGTCATTCACATAACAATCACCACTCACACTCAAGCAAATCCTCGTTCTTGTCTTCCATCAGTGAGTCCTTGGCGAGACTTCGCACCAGGCACCTTGACATCTCCGTGATGCGAGGTATCGACAATGTCTCCACCTTTTTTCTCAACTCTTGTATGAGTTTTTCGGGTGAATACCTAAATACGATGATTTCGGCCGTTATCTCTAGGAACGATTCGTGTAAGAAAAGGGGGTTGTATGTGAATCCTTCGGCTCGCCTTTGACATCACAAAGTCGCCTCATCGCCGTCTTTGTGCATTGGAGGGCAGCGAACTTCATCATGTCTTCCACTCCTACAGATGCTGATGTGTCCTGCGTGGCACCGGTCGTGGACGCCCCTGCTATATACCTCGCCGCATCTTCGAGTATGTCTTCTGCTGGCCGAAAGTTGCCAATGTTACCATCGGGCTTTCAAGATGGTTAGACTCTTACACGTCCCACATAGCGAGCCTGCTTTACCTGTTTGATCGCTTGAAATATAGGTATCAAGAGGAACAATGGGTCGACGGGCGTCATGACGAGGAGTTTTCCATCTGCCATTCATTGAGCACCCAAAGTGACCAAGCTTGGCATGACATACCTGAGATGACCTCATCGCCATTGAACCAAGAGCGCGCGTTGGGCGGATCCACCGCTTGCACCTCCAGTATCTTCGAGACCCGCCTCCGGTCATCCTCGTCCTCGTTGGGGACGCGTTCATGAGCCAAGAAGAGTGATGCAATCCCTGGAACACGGCGCTCGGAATGGTGAGTTCAGTGATGAGACGTGACACACCTGTTCTGGGATGAGGAAGGCGCAGAAAACTGGGTGAATTCGAAGTCTCGTCGGGGAGTTGTAATATCACAGTGTCAATCACGTCTGAGGCGCCGCACCAGTTGTTTGATTTTCGGGTGCAGGAAGATCCCAGACATACCTAAAGGTAAAACAGCAAAGTGGGTATCCATCGCGGCGCTCTCGAACCTTCAACAAGGTGGTCGTGCAAGTATGATCTCAATTGATCACGTGGGAACGTGTTGTTGACGTATTGTTTGGTTCATATTTCAATTCATGATCGAGTTGTCAAAAAAGGAGGTATTCGAAGAACGAAAGTTGGTATGTACAAGCCAATAAACGTAGATTGGCAACTGAGACCCGCGTCGCCATCACTCACTAAATTGCCACGCAAATAATTCCCGCCGCTACACCGCTAACTGTCGCCGTGGCCGCAAGTGATACTGTCTGACCTGGTGGGCATATGGACACGACCACGGAAGCCGATGCAGTTGAAGATGCAGACGTCGCGGCTGTTGTACTCGGAGACGTCGTGGATGTTGCAGCCGCCGGAGATGTCGTGGATGTCGTGTCGGCAGACGTCAAGGTGACTGTAGTCGCAGATATCGCAGATGTCGTGGTTGCAGATACCAAGGGTGTTGTAGAATCGGGTGTTGTAGGGTCAGATACAGTGGGTGTTGTCCCCGATGCACCAGAACCAGATGGCGATGAACCGGTCGCACCCGAGTCGGAGCCAAAGCCAGAGCCAGAGCCGGAGGTAACACCTGGGCCCGATGTCGCTGAACCAGTATTGCCCGAACCAGGCGATGCGACCCCGCTGTTGGCATTAGAAGTGGCCGAACCAGGAGAACCCGAAGACCCGGCAGCAGTGCCGGAGCTAGCACCAGAACCAGGACCGGGAGAACCGGAATCAATAGAACCAACACCGGCGGACCCAGAATCAGACGATGCAGCTCCGTTGTTGCTAGCACCAGAGGTACCGTTGCCGGAAACCGAAGACGCTGCAGCACCATTGGAACTGCCACTCCCTTGGGAACCCGAACCACTGTCAAACGGTGCTGAATTCCCCGAACCGGTGTCTCCCGAACCACCGCCTCCACCAGCCGAAGATGTGGGACCGACTGCTCCCTGATTGTTACCCCCGCCCGCTCCACTTGCCGTTCCGGCAGGGCAACTTGGATTCTGTCGTGCAAGAAGCGTACCGGTGTCGGAATGTCCGTATTCGTGACACCAAATGAGGAGATCGGCGAATGTACGCTTGGATAGGCCGAGGGGAGGGGCGATAGCGCGGCGGTCAAGAAGCATCAGCGTCTCATGAGGATTCGGGTAGTCGACATCTGCGATGATACAGGAGACGGACGCGGTCTGTTCGATCGAATATGTCAATGTTAGCTGCCATACATGAGAGAGGCTGACGATGCTCACCTTGCGGATCAGAGCCAACGGGTGAGACAATACACTGAGCGGAAGCAAAAGGGCGAAGCAGATAAAAAAGAGCATGATGTAAAGAGCGTCAAGGCAAAGAAGGACGAAGTTGAATGGAGTAAAGATGGGAGTCGAAAGGTAAGATTGGAGCAAAGGATGCTCAGTTGGTGCGATGGTTTTTAAGGACAAGGCGGCTGGCAATGAGGCTGACCGGTAAGCCGTCATACTGTCATAATGAGTAGTACACTGTCAGCCTCCTGATCAATCGTGTGGGACACAGTACTTTGCGTCTTATTGTCGCTGTCCATTCCCCAGAGTATCAGGTCAAGTTCGATGGAAACATAGGGGCTCACCTACGCGTCAGGTGCAGTGATAGCAGCGTGATAGACCGCATCTATTATTCGTAGCCGTGGAGGCACGCACACAGATGTCGGGCCGACAGGGCACATTCCAGTAACTGTGACAATGGTCTTTGGTGATGGTCGCGGGCGCCGAGAACGAATACGGTCACCAGAATCTCCCAAGATGGGAGTGGCGAGGAGGAATTCCACTGAGTACAGGACTGAAACACAACAGTCACGTCGTGAAACCGAGTTATAGGAACACTCTGGACATTGTGGCCAGTGGGACAGAGGTCGACACTGTCGGCTGTGATACGGTTTCTTGACAGGCTCCGTGTCCAAGACGGGAACGATCTGAGATTCGGTCAAGGCCGTCTCATCGTCGAATACCACACGTGAAATGTGCGAGTGGAGCTGGCTCGAGGGACATACTGCTAGTTAACGTACTCGACGCGAAGCGTGGCAGTTGCACCCCTCAACATCATAAACAGTGGGCTATATCGGGAGAATGGAAGAGGATGTGCATATGGGCGTAATGAAGCCAAAGATGTACAATGTTCTGTGGTGATGGGTGTGGAGGCTGTTGGGGGGCAGTGGAGAAGGGCGGGTGGGGGGCAAGGGGAAATGAGCGGTGGGAAGAGGGTCTGGGACAAAGAGAAGGCAGAGAAACGGCGATTGCGTGCTCGTCGTCGCAGGCGGTGAGTGGAATGGCACCGGTTACGTCACCATAGTGCCCAGCACTGCGGACCGCGGCGGACGCCGTCCGGACCAAAAGACGAGGAACGTGCGCGGGAGTGACACGGCGAGTGATAACGGCCCTTGATGAACACATGGGCCAAAGCATGCCGACAGAGGGACACAAACAGGGCCGCACACGCTGCACAGTGGGAGCGAAGAAGCCTGTCACAGGTGAGACACTTGATCGAACGCGGCGGCGAGCACAGCGGTTTTGGGCCCAAAGCCGCGTGGCGGCCAACATTAGATCTCCTCCGTCATTCGACTTGGCTGTAAATCGTTCTCACCGCACCGTCGAGGCTGCCATCGACGGCGAGCGTGTCGAGGGGGATTCGTAGCCAAAGTCGATGAATGTGTCCAATTTCGAGTTTAACCATATAGAGAAGGGGTAATAATAATAGTAATTATGGGCAAATTTACGAGTTTCGTGTCCAAAGAATGTGGCACGGCCCAACCGGAGTTCGTCACGAGCGGTGACGATGGGGCCTTGCCCGGCGTTGTCCGTAGCGATGGCCACGCGTGTGAACATTTTCCTCAACAGCATCCTTGACGACCTCCCTCCTCTCTCCCCTCAACCACCATCACCCACCCCGTCCTTCACATGGCACTCAACCCCGACGCACTCAACCTCAATTATGACAGCGACGACAGCATGCAGGTCGACTCCGACGACGACCGTCCCCTCGAACACCCCTCCTCCATACATCCCCCTCCCGACCTTGACCCTGACGCCGATGCCGATGCCGACCCGGATGCAGATGCAGAGGGTGACGCAGAGTATGTCGACGATACCGCCTCCGCAATCTTAGAGAACCCAGTTGCAGGTCCGTCATCCTACCCCCATAAGGACTATGTAAGTCATATCTTCGTCATCCTTTTCCAACCTAATCTTTCGTGCTCTACGTAAGGACGCGGAAGACTCGGTAAGTCGTCCTTTCAGATCGTGCATCCTTGTCGGTGTTGAGCACATCGGCTTCCAGGGCTACGAAGACCATGCCGAAGACGAGGATGACGAGGACGAGGACGACGCTCCCTACGCAGATGACGAGTATGGAAAGAAGAAGGCCTCTAAAAAGAAGAAAAGGAAGGCTCCTCCTGCCTCGTCCGTTCCCCGCCCAAAAGGTTGGTACACCGTCGTGCATATCTACCACACTCCTTGACGATCCTTTCAAGCAATCGTTCGCCACGCTTCATCAGACTCAGACTCAGATTATGGTGCGCGATCGAAGAAAAAGAAGAAGCCTCGCGTGTCCGGTGACGAGATACGTGTCTCCAGCCGGGGAAACAAGATTCCGAATTATTACGAGGATAACCAAGACCTTGCGATGCTCTCGGAGGAGGCCGCTGAGACATATTATGTTGACCCCGCACTTACCAAAGAAGACGATGAAATCGAAGCCGTGCTGAGTCACTGCAGAGACGAAGCTCATGAAGATGAGCTAGAAGATTTGTGGTATAGTAACGTGGTATGTTCCAATCCATATGCCCATTCGCGTCGTACTGAAAGGAGATTACAGCGTTTCCATATCAAGTGGAAGAATTTCTCGCATCTCCACAACACGGACGAGACGTACGAGTTTCTCAAGCGTTTCAAGGGGCTGAAACGCGTGGACAACTATATCAAGGCTTACAAGTTGTATCAAGCCAGGCTCAGTGCACCGGGTCTCTCCACGGAAGATGCCGAGACTCTTCTTCTAGACAAGGAGCGCGAAAAGGAGGAGCTGGAGACTTACAAGACTGTCGAGCGCATCGTCTCACATCGTGACAGTGCAGAAGTATCCAACGGCACAGACTATTTCTGCAAGTGGACTGGCCTTAACTATGAGCATTGTACATGGGAAGACGAGAGCGAAATCCGCCCGATATCCAAAGCTCAGATTGAGGCCTATCGTGGCCGCGAGGCAGAAGCCAAGTTTCCCTATAAGAGTGTTCAGTACGCCCGGCATCAACGACCAGTCTTTCAGAAGATAGTAAAAGATCCGGAATATATATCGGCAACTGGAGGTTCACTCAAAGATTTCCAGCTAACCGGTCTGAATTGGCTCGCGTATCTATGGAGTAAGGGTGAGAATGGCATTTTGGCTGATGAAATGGGTCTTGGGAAGGTGCAGCATAACCTCTTTTCTGCTTCCTCATGCTGATAGGCTTCCTCAGACCGTCCAAACTGTCTCGTTCATATCCTACCTTTTCCACGAAATGCACCAATATGGGCCATTTCTTGTCATCGTTCCTCTATCAACCATCACTGCATGGCAATCCCAATTTGCCACTTGGGCACCCGATCTGAATGTCATCACTTACATCGGAACAGCAGCGGCTCGTGAGGTCATTCGCACTTACGAGTTCGGCCAATCGAACAAGCGATTGAAGATGAACGTTCTCCTCACCACGTACGAATTGACCCTCAGGGATGCGAAGGAGTTGGCGGACATTAAGTGGCAGGTGCTGGCTGTAGACGAGGTCCGTTCACAAGTGATGCAAGGGTGCTTTGCACGCTGACCCCACTCCAATAGGCTCATCGCTTGAAGAACTCTGAGAGTCAGTTGTATGAGGCACTTCGGTCATTTTCTGCTGCGTCGAAGCTTCTCATCACGGGCACCCCTTTGCAGAACAATGTGAAAGGTACGAGTTCCCACCGGAAAAGTCTTCGATCGCGTTACTCAGGCTTCACTCGATCGCAGAGCTTTTGTCCTTGATGCACTTCTTAATGCCGGAGAAGTGTGCGTATATTTTCCGGGATTACCCCGACAACACATGTTGACTTGACCCCCAGTCGCCCTTACCAACGAATTTGACCTCAATGACGCTGATCACGAAGTTAAAATTAAAGAACTTCACACTCAATTAGAGTCGTTGATGCTGCGACGCTTGAAGCGGGATGTGCTCACCTCTCTACCCACAAAGAGCGAGCGCATCCTGCGGGTGGAGATGAGCGCTCTTCAGACTCACTTTTACAAGAACATCCTCACAAAGGTGCACGCCCTTTACTTGCTCGGGGTACATATTAGTAACCTAGACGAAACAGAACTTCCAAGGTTTGGTCAAGAGTGCCAACGGGAACAACAACATAAGCTTACTCAATATCGCTATGGAACTTAAGAAAGCCGCAAATCACCCATACCTCTTTGACGGTGCAGAGAATCGTACTGATAATTCCGAGGAGACCCTCAAGGGCCTCGTGATGAATAGCGGCAAAATGGTGTTGTTGGACAAGTTGCTTGCGCGACTGCGCCCAGATGGCCACCGCGTCCTCATTTTCAGTCAGATGGTCCGCATGCTTGACATTTTGAGCGATTATATGAGCCTGCGTGGATACCAACACCAACGTCTTGATGGTATGGTCGCGTCGGACGCACGGAAGAAGTCCATCGCACACTTTAATGCCCTGGGTTCGCCAGACTTTGCATTCTTGCTCTCCACACGTGCTGGTGGCCTCGGTATCAACTTGGAGACTGCCGACACTGTCATCATATTTGATGTAAGCAACTGATACTCTACCCCATGCGGACCTTGACCTTCTTGTAGAGTGATTGGAACCCACAGAACGATCTGCAAGCCATGGCACGCGCTCACAGGATAGGGCAAAAGTCCCATGTCAGCGTCTACCGCTTCGTGAGCAAGGACACGATGGAAGAGGATGTTTTGGAGCGAGCAAAGAAAAAAATGGTCTTGGAGTATGCTAGTGGGTCTCCAGCTTTTCATTTCCGCTGGCATATGAATGATGTTCCGTCAGTCATAAATCAGATGGACACCTCTCAGGCTCATCTCAGTTCCAAAGGTGAAAAAATCAAAGATTCCGTCAAACCGGACAACTTGAGCAAAGATGAGCTGACCGCCGTTCTCAAATATGGTGCCCAAAAGATGTGAGTACAAAAATGCCGTGTCTCAATGATTTCCCACTTAAAGTCTACAGGTTCGACAAGGATGACTCGCAACAAAACCAGAAGCTGGATGAAATGGACCTCGACGATATCCTTAACAGGGCGGAGGATCACGAAACTATGGCCGCTGGCGGTGACGGTGGAGCCTCGCTCGGTGGCGAAGGTTTCCTAGCTCAGTTTGCCGCTGTGAGCGATGTCAAAAATGACATGAGCTGGGAGGACATCATTCCCCTAGAAGAACGGCAGAAGTTTGAGCAAGAAGAGGAGGACCGAAAGGCAGAAGAGTTGGTTGCCCAGGAGCTGCGCGACCGCAAACGTTCACACGCTCCTGTCTCATATGAGGGCATGGACGTTGACCAGCCCTCTACTTCCCAGGCTCCGAAGAAACCAAAGGCCCCTGGACCTCAGCGCAAGACCGCAAGCCAGAAAGCGATGGAGCTCAAGGAACGTGACGTCCGCGTATTAATCCGTAGCCTTCAGCGATGGGGCGATATCCGTCAGCGTTATGATATCATCGTGCGTTCCAAGGTTTTTTTCTTTTCCAGATATAAATACTGAGGCTCCCGAAGGTTAGCGAGTCTAAGCTTGTCGACAAGCACAAGGCCATGATCATTGATGTTGCGGATGAGATCATCGAACTTTGTAGCCAAGCTGTCGAGGAGAACAATCAGCAGAAGCGGACCCGCATGGCTGCTGGAGAGACATTGACCAACGCCCAAAAAAGCAAGGCGGTCCTTGTCACGTACCGCAACGTGAGCAATATCAATGCCGAAACTGTCCTTTCACGATATCGTGACCTCCGTATCCTGAACAATATTCTCGGCGACATGACACCAGAAGAGCTGTACAATTGGTCCATTCCCATCGAAAATATCAGACCGACTCTCAACTGGTCTGGTCGCTGGGGCCCTCAGGAGGACTCTATGTTACTCGTTGGCGCCTTCATCTACGGGTTTGGCAACTGGGAGGCCATGGCCAAGGATTCGCGGCTCGGTCTCCAAGGGAAATTTTTCCTTGAGGAAGGCAAAAAAGGTGAAGACTCCTCGACGCGACCGATTCCCAATGCAATCCACCTCGTCCGACGAGGCGACTTCCTCCTAGGTATATTGCGTGAACACGACGAGAAGTTGCGTTCGTATGAGAGCTCCTTACGGAACAAAGGACAGCTAAAGGTTTCGGCCACTCCCCCTCCTACAGTTGTGGCGTCGTCGTCCACCACAAGTAGTCGGAAGAGACGTGCCGAAAGCGAAGCTGTCGCATCTGTCGAAGACACTTCTACCAGGAAACGCAAACGACGGCCCACCCCTACGTTTACGGACTCCGAGTCATCCGATGAATGGTGCGTATCGGTGTTGGAAATCATTGTCTAATTGTTGAGAGACTGTGATTAGTCCATCCATGGACGAAGGCGCGACAAAGGAGGAGCTACGACCAGTGAAGAAACAATTGGTGTGTTTCGTATCACTCATAATTGACCGCGAATATCAACACTTCCCTAGAAACAACTCAAACTCTCGGGAGAGGATATGCCTCGAGATGACAAGGTTGCCATTTTGAAGGACTCCCTCGCCGCCATCGGCCGGCGAATCGACCACGTGCTACAAACTAAGCAAGCTGCGGGAGAAGACCGAGAGAGGTGGCGTCGGCATCTATGGACGTATGTGGACGCAGTCAGTGTAACGTGAAGTATCTGAGTTTCCCCGCAGGTTCGTTACGCTGTTCTGGCCCAAGAAAGTCAAGGCTTCAAAACTGGAGGAGATCCATGCGAAGATGGTGATGAAGGAGGCTGCACCTCGGCCATCATCTGATGTAGCGAGCTCTAGTAAGAAGCCCCGACCCACTACAGGTGGAAAGACCAATGGGTCATTATCCGCTTCCAGCACGTCCGTGAAAACGAACGGCAAATCGCACCCATAATCAACATTGGGGTCGTGTCTTTTCCTTTGGATCTCTTTCAATGTTCTTCCCCCTCCGTCTTAATATTGTCGACTTACCCGAGTATTGCAAAGCAAGTTATCATAATTGCTACTCCATGTAACGTTAGGCCGATTTCAATTGCAATTTCCACACAATCTCTTTCTTAACTGGTTATATCACCGAGAGATATCACGAAAGCAGATATACAATGTTACAAGATCAAGCTATTCGTTCGTAAAGTCACCAAACGCCAATACCAAGCACATCTTTCGAAAAGTATCTAAGAGGTTGATATCAAGAAGCTATGCCAATGGTCCTTGCTCGTCATCATCGCGCTGCCACGCGCATGGCTGACTTGAGGTTACTAGAAGAATTCCGTCTTCGATGTCGAGTTGTCTCGACGTTGACTGTGGTATCACGTTCAACCAAAAACTGTTGGGAGGTACTGGCGGTGGTTTTCCGTGCATGGTTGGTGTGTCTCTCTGCTTGAAGACGCTCGGCTTTTTGAAGGGTTGGAAGTGGGGCATCGCTCTGAACTTGCCGCCGTGCAGCCTTTATCGCTGTAACTGCATTGCCAGTGAGCATCCCTGAAACACGACCAGGTTCAGAGAGAACTGACCCTCTAGCAGCCGAGCGTCCGCCTCTTTTGTAAAACTTTGCGTCAATGCAGTGTACCTCTTCACCTGCCAACTCATCTGGGCTGCACGCGCCATATTGCCCTGAGAAACCGCCCACTTTTTCTCCTCCTTGAACCGCCTCCGTTCACTGTCCGCCAGGGACGCACGCGCACGGAGGGTAGCGACCTCCCGCTCGAGGGGATCCATGACCCGACGCGGGTCGACCATGTCCTCGGTCGAGGACGTGATCGACGGAGGCACGGACGATTCTGTGCGCCACTTGCGCGCCGGGTCTTGTTTAGGGGGACGAACCGGCTTGCTGGGACGCACGGCTGAGTAGCCGGTGACGGACGAAAACTTGACGAGACGCTTGCGACGTTTGGTCTCTATGACCGACTCTCCGTACTCGCTCTCTGCGTCCGCTCTACCACCACCGCTGCTGCCGCCGACGAAATCGTAAATGTACCCGTCCTCAATTAGTTGGGAGAGGACGTCGGTGACGAGGACACCGAGCGCGACGCCCAGCAGAGTCGTTGCGCACTTGTTGACGTCTTGGAACATCGTGAACTCGACCAAGAGACGAGCTGCGATTGCAAACCCGACTATGAATGCGAAATCGCGGAACTCCATGAGGGTGTAGTATAGCGCGACGCCTTGGA
>JBBPLO010000117.1:15412-28650 GCA_038089835.1 Retiboletus flavoniger
GTCGTTGCGCACTTGTTGACGTCTTGGAACATCGTGAACTCGACCAAGAGACGAGCTGCGATTGCAAACCCGACTATGAATGCGAAATCGCGGAACTCCATGAGGGTGTAGTATAGCGCGACGCCTTGGACGACGCCGAGGAGGATAATGTCCCCGATGGCCTCGGGTGCATTGGGGCCATCTGAAGCGTCGCCGAAGAATTTGTCGAGGGCAATGCGAGTGCCCAGCCCGAAAAGCAGGGCAGCCGACGTTGAAAACATGGACTAAGGCTGAGAAAGCCAACCTTCATTGTGCCAAGGCGTTTCAATATTGTTCGCCTATTTCGGATACAGTGGGAACAGCGGCGCCAAATAAATCTCGGAGCGACAGCAATCGGTAGCGAACGTCGATAAGGTACAGTACAGCACAGGAAGTACAAAAAACCACAGTGAACATCGTTATAATGAACAAAGGGTCAACATGAGTTCACTGTGTCCACATAGTTGGCCATTGGATCTTCCGCGTTTCGACGATTCATCCTGTACGCCTCTGTATGGACACGTTAAAATCGGACGAATCGGACGGGTAAACACGAATCGGACATACCAAGCTCTTCTTCTGTGACATCGTGACCGCTGATTTCCAACCCCTTCTTCTTCTTCTTACTGGACCGGTCCTCTTCGTCGCCTCCCCGCTCTTTCCGCTTCTTCTCCTCACTCAGAGCTTCAGCTAAGCGGTTTTTGTCGAGGGTGATGTCGCCTTCTCCTACACGCTTTTTCGAATAGTTCTGTTCTATACGCGCTTTCGATTCCGCAGCGGCTTCTTGTGTTGAGGAATCAGACGTCGCATTTGAAGATGAAGCAAGGAGGGCTTGAGTTGTTGACGCATATGCGGCTTCTTTGCCAGCCTCGCCAGCACAGTACGATATGTGTACGCTCGAGTGACAACATGCATAACCCCAAGCGCCACTCGAAGCATCGTACCATGAGCCCCATACCGAAGTGTGATTATTGATGTAAACTGGGGGCGAAGTCGGTATCAAGCTTTCCGATTGGGACAACATGACTCACCGTCTTCGGGATATTTCGATCGTGCCTTTGCGCGCTCCTTGCCTTTGATGACCTGACCTGTTCGAGAGTACTCGACATAATTCTCTGTTTGACCATCCACGATTTCCTTTGGGGCCCTCTCGAGGTACTGCTCTCCTCCGTACTTTGCAAGGATGGATTCCTTGGTCACCTCCTTATGTTTCTCCTTCTTATCTTTGTATTCTTCGTGTAGGAATTGGCCCTGAGTAGGACCTGCGTTCAGGTGAATATCATTACCACGTTGGGCAGCTTGCCACGCAAAAAGCTGGAGTCTTTGGACTTCCGGTGCTTCACCGCTGTACCGGAAGAAGTTCTCTCCAGCAAATTTGGCCTAGATTTGATAAATCATAAACTACCACGAAGAGGAGAAAATGACATACGTCTTCTGGAGCAACGTTCTTCAATGGAGCATCACGCATAGAACGGGTCTTGGGATCATAGTAAGCGCTCTCTGGATCCAAGTTGATGAGATATTTAGCAGTGTCCTCTCGTATACGCAGATTTCGAACGGTGATGCGAGTCTTCGTATCGAGTTTCTGGCCGACTGCGTCGGCTGCATCTGCATATTTGTCATCGTCCGCATCCTCCTCGTCGCTAGAGCCAAAGTCGGGGTCTGCGGCTTTCTTCTCCTTTCCAGCTTTCGCTACCTTGCGAACGGCAGCTAAATCAGTGGTAGTCTGGTTGTCAATCTCCTCTTCGCGCAGCTTCTTTCGAGCAGCCTCAATAGCCTCGTACTCCTCGTAAATCTTTTTATGTTCTGCGGGGTCATACCCATTCCACCGATCTCGCTTCGCGTCATAGCCAGTCGCAACTTCTTGTACGATTTCGTCCGCTTGAATGTCCTTGTTGGTGAACTTGGCACCGTTTTTCCGAGGACGCTCGAGACAGTCTTGCTTCTTGTGTGTCATGGCCCCGCAATTCTCGCATGCGCCTTTGCGGTACCTTTTGGCTACAGGACCGGCATATGCGCCACGGTCATACCAGTTGTCGAGCTTGTTGGATGTGCGATCATCCGTTGGCCGGCGCTGATGGCTCAGTGATGGGGCACCGGTGTCGAGATACCATGGTGCTTGAGAGATATATTCTGGAGCAAAGGGCGGTAGTCTGAATACAACGAGAAAGACACGATATAAGGACAGAAGACGTACGAGGAATGTGTGGGTTGATGGGCT
Source organism: Retiboletus flavoniger (assembly GCA_038089835.1). Taxonomy (NCBI): domain Eukaryota; kingdom Fungi; phylum Basidiomycota; class Agaricomycetes; order Boletales; family Boletaceae; genus Retiboletus; species Retiboletus flavoniger. Next base: position 17,652 of record JBBPLO010000117.1, read on the forward strand.
TTCCTTCCTCGTCAAGTGCTGCAGGTGCAGTACCGGCCTTGCGAGCAGCATCGAGGTCTTTCTGGCGACGAAATTCCTCGCGCGAAAGCTTTCCGACAGCTGAAAATCGAATTCTGAGTACCCAGAACGCTGAATTTTGGCAAGCTGAACGTACCAGATGAAGCCATGATGATTGAGCTTTGTCATGGTCATTTTGGGAAGTAGACTGTGGCGGTGTCTGCACGTGATATCCTCGGTGTGCTGTTTTCGGTTTGCTGCTCTTTGAACTTTTACGATGGAGGTTCTTACTCACACAGATACAGACGAGCAGAACGATGTATTGCGAACGTTGTCCGAACAAGAAATGTCAACATCCGAGCTTGTTCGAAGAGTCCTCTCCCAAGTTCAAACAGAATTTACAATGTGGAATGTCGCTCATTGTCGCCAAGCCTTGACCTCGTTTACTGCTCCATCCACTTGGCAATCGTGTTTGCACTTCGATCTTCGCTCACCTGGTTTCGCCTCCGTGGCAGCTACTTCTGGAAATTTACCGCTTGACTCCCGACCTGTTGTATCAGAGGCCAACTCCCCATCGCTGCTGGTCTCTCAACAAGTGTATTCACCCGATGGAACGGTCATCGAAACTTCATCAGTGAAATTAGAGGTTATTCACGTTTCTTCACCTGTGGAACCCCATCCACCATATGAATCATGCTCTCCACTACACCACAACGTGTTCAAGGGTGATGATAGCGACAACATGGATTTCATTCCATACGCAGATGACCACACTTTCGACCAAACTGGCTATACACATCACTATGGGTCATTCTCGTGGAGGGATGTCTTTGACCCTGACTGTGAGCATCATGCGCGTTCCATAATCGTTCGACATGATGACATATAACAGCTGTGCAGTGGAAGTGATCGTACTCGAGGCAGTGGATAGACTGCAGGTTCAATATGCTCTTTCCTATGATGAAATCGAAGATTGCAATGTCTTGCCGCCCAAATTACGCTTGCAACCCGGTGTATTCGGTGTGCTCTCTACGGCTCGCAGACGGTGAGTGAACTGAACCACTCCTTACCTTCGTGCTTAATACATGTAAAGCGACCGCTTGAACTGGACCGGAAAAACGATTCCGACGTCTTATACTTTTCCACACCCAACGCGGCCAGGAGGGTCCAACTTTCGCAATCGCCTTCAAACGTTGAATTCATTCTTCTGTCCGAATCTAAGTTGTGTAGAGCCACTCTGCAGTGTTCACGGTGTGCAGCATTGCTTAACACTACATGCACGCATTTCACCCATTAAAGGCTACGCACAGTCGAATCCAACCCGTTGCCCCCGAGGTCGCAGCCTCTGTTGTCTCATGTTCACGATGAGGTAACGAACCCTTGTCGAAATCAATGTTTTATCAACAAAATAGAAGAGGTTCGACCGTTGTCTTGTTGCCTACCTCGTACTTATACCATGTTTGTATCGCTCTAGGCTAGTCCTTCTTGGGATGAAGCTGATCTTGACATGTTCAAAATCATTTCTGAAATATCACCTTACGCGACTCCTTGTGATCTTGCAGAGTTATGTCTTAAACCTTGTCATGAGGTAGTTTTATTCCCTTGAGGACTGCACCTAAGTCGAAGTGAAATGAGGTGTTCTTCTACAGGAAGTTATTATACTCGAATAATTCGGGTGAAGCTCTACCCGCGGACATCAGAAACCAACGGCGTGCACTGAAATTCAATGGTATATACCAGTCTCGCGTGATTCCTTACCGATCTTACCTTTCATTTTAGACAAAAATCCGACACACTTTACGTCGTACGTCTCGGCAGATTCCTCTTTCCCTTGCTTGAGCTTTGCGTTAGCAACGACCCTTGCTGCCATACTGGCCCTTGCAATAGTTCTTACCGCTGTCCATGTTTCAAAAATCAATCGCATTGTCAACGCAACTGCCGTTGCTCTCCGGAATGTGCGCCACTGGCTTTCGTCGTTTTTGGCACGAACTCACATTGTATAGGCAACCGCCGATGGCAAGGCTGCCGTTGCTCAAAAACTAGGTCAAAGTGGAGCTGTGTGACCGAGCGGTGTCCCTGTGTTGAAGCACTCCGGGAATGTGATCCAGAACTGTGCATGAACTGCAAATGCATGTGAGTATCATTAAACGTGCAGTGAGTTCTTTACTTATGCACACTGTCTTTTTTTTTTTTTGCAGAGGTAGGCTCACACTTTTTTGATTGTAACGCCATTTATTCCTGGGATTTTAGCCGATGACACCCCGTGCCGCAATTCTCAAATCCAGCGCGGAGCTCGGAAAGTTCGTGGTCACTTGATGAGTCAACGCACGTCGCGCTCACGTACAACAGGCACTAGAGGTCAAAAAGAGTAGTTGGGGCCTAGGAACCTTCTTGGCCGAAGCGGCAAGAGTAGGTGACTTGATAACAGGTGTGCCGTTCCCAGTATGCGTCCCGCAGCCGCCTAAGCCATGCTGTATACTTATCGATAGAATACATCGGGGAATTGATTTACGAGCCCACGGTCGAGAGCCGAGCGTGAGTCTCATTTGTCGCGATGATCCCAACCTGATCGTTTTCTCCGCACACAGAGATCTTGCTGCACATCGCAACCGGTGTTATGTCTTCGGCTTGAACAACACGTTTTCCTTGGACTCAACCTATGCAGGCAACATCTCTAGATTTATCGACCACTCCGATGCAGAACGAAGTAGACGGGTAAACAGTCAGGCCCAAGGTACACCCCTGCTAGCTTTTTTCCATGGAAACTAATCCATCACCATAGTTCGGCTCGTCAATGGCGATCATCGGATAGGCATATTCGCTGGTGAGTTACTCAGTCTTTCAGTGACTCGATTAAACCCATTTCACAGTTCGAGACATGGAAGCAGGTTCAGAGATCTTGATGAATTACGGATCTCAGTTCTTTATCAAGTGAAATTGCGAATACCTCAGCTCGCGACCAGTATGTAACATCCCCATATCCTAGCCTAGATTGTTGCCACCATTACAAGGTCATTATACCCACATGGTTTTATTAATGTCTCATGTGTTTAATTTTGCTGTTATTGGACTAAGATAACATTCTGTCAGCCTCCCCACGGCGCCAAGAGTCAAGTCAATGGCGGGTGGTGACATAACTAGATGTTCAGGTGACCATTTCATCATATTAATGCAGTGGGTTGCAAATACCGAGGATCGAAATTTGGTTACTGGGTACATGGACGTACGGTAGTTACTGGACCAGGTCTCTGTATTTTTCAGCTTGGATAAATTGCTAATGTAAGCCTACAAGCTTACCTAGGTGCCTATAACTAGCAGATATACCGCTCGGGATACTGAATGCTAACCATTCAGTATCACTGCCTTTTGGCGTAACGGTCTAAGCGGCGCGCGGTCTCGACTGCTTACAGCTAAGCAGGATGAAAACTGGGTAATTCTTGCAACTTTTTTGTCTAGAGAACCCATTGGTTTGACATGCAGGCCCGGGACGTCCTGCGAGTTGTAGCCGCTGCCAGGCACCCATGCTGGCCCTTTGGGGAAGGGAACTCTCTATGGTTGCTGTCCATGTTGAGCCGCTTCAACTCTGAGGCTGTGAGATAAGTATCTTTAATCCGAAGAATTTACGTACTGTGCCGTGTCTTTGCATCTTGTCATGTCTGTCCAGGGAAAAAAAGTCGCCATCTAGGACCTTCTAGGACCGATTGTGGTCTAGTTAATTACGGCCACTGTTGTCCCCTTGAGTGGTATAAAGTACTGTGGCCTTCCCTTGCGGGCCATTGGCCTTCTCACGTTCAAACCCTCCGTCCTGCTTCATCGCTAAAGCGCAATACTAGCAAGTTAGAGTCCCTGATAAAATACAACAAGTGAACAGGATTGCGTACATCATGGAGTAAACCTCCATCCGCGGAAATCGATCTCTTGACTGTGGTGCAGTTTCCGCTTTTCTTTGTTTAGGCCCTCCATGATTTTCCCTCATACGATATTCTGCTCTCGATCAGTGCTGTTTGGACATATCTGTCTCTTGTAATGTTCCCGGGGATCGTTTTGGTTATTGTGTTCTTTCACCAAGTCTTGTCGTTTTATTTTGGTGATATGTGGACTGGTACCGAGAATTGCTCAATGTTCGTTGCATCCTTCGTCGTCCGGAGCACTGACAGCTACGGGGAAAATCAGACCAATTGATCTCGTATTCTAGGCGAACATTCTCCCTGTTTTCCCCGCCCAATTTCGTTTGAATATTCTGCAACCCACAGCCTCCGACGCGCTAATTTGGATTGTTCTGACTTCCAATGCTTGCTCGGCTGCGACAAAATCTTCAAAGGACCAATCTCACATTGGCATAGCAGAAGAAGGAAAATCTACTTCAACTTCTCTTCTGTTTACGAGCTGAGGCCTTTGGTATTTGTGGCTGCGCAACCTCCACCGCCGCTCGTGTTCCGCTATCGCACTTTTGCCGCAGAAATCCCGTTCCTGACCAAGTGATGCGGATTCACCCGTACGAGATCTGGCATACGGTCAATGCCTCGTGTATTTGCTGATGGACGGCCGGTCTTCGAAATGGAAATGGGGTGTGGGGAACATAGTAAACTTTGCCCCCCGCCAACTCAATCTAACTTGGTCTCCCGCCTGAATGATTTAAAAGGGACCACGCCATCCTCTTCCCCCTGTCTTTCCATTCTCTCATTCCTGTCGATCTCGTCTTTACCCGCGAGTGGGATAGGTCCCAGCTCTCACCCCTCCCAACTCAGATAATACTATTCAATAGCCACTGTCATATTGCCTCCTTCGCGACAAGACCTTCGTGTTCGCCATTTAATTATCAGCTACATTACTTTCCGTCAAAATGACCGGACCAATTATGCAAGGCATTCAGAACAGCCCCATACACAGGAGTGCGAACCTGCTGTGTATTAACCTAAACGGGAGGGCCGAACGTGTCAATAGGTGCGCTTGGGTAGCTATAAAGGCTGCGCTCTTTTTAATTCGATCCCACAGCAGTTCGTTGGGATACTTCCCTGGTTCTCAACCCCTCGAAACGAAGAGTGTTGGCGAACGCACCTACTCTGAGTCCCCCACTCCGTTTGTCTCCTTGGATTGATTCAATTTCGACCACTGATCTGATTTCCTTCAGCACCGTCATGGCGCCAATGCTGGCCCCTGGTAGGAATCTTCAAACGTTCCATCCCATGGACCAGACGGCAGCTGTAGGTTTTATCGCTGTCCGACATCCGAGCTTGCTCATCGTCCGACATAACTCACAGGAATACCGTAATGACTACGCTCCCCCACTCCCAATGTGCACCTCGCACCCACCTCAGCAATTCTCAGGCTATTATCCTATAGCCGACAGCGGGTTCGTTGCTGCTGCATACGACCCAATCATGACCACCTCTCAGCCCCTCGACCTCACCACGGATTTCGGGGGAATATTCTACGAACCCCTCGTTACACACCAATCACCAATGCCTCCCGCCGCCCCAGACAACACCATCCAGTCCAACCCACCTTTCTACTACCACCCATGTCGGTGGGTGGGTGGCCCACGGTGCGATGGCTTCGCTCCGGGAAAAAATCGCGAAATGGGGGAGCATTTGCGCGTATTCCACCATTTCATCGGGCACGAGCGGGATACAGTTCAATGCGAGTGGGAGAACTGCGGGCATGTTATGCAGCGCATGAACGTCCCGCGCCATATCGTCTCTCGGCATCTCCTCGCCGCGGCTAGTTGTCGCTTTTGCTCAAAGCGGTTTAGTCGGCCCGATGTAGTTTCTCGTCACGAAAGGACGTGTGGTGGAATTCTCCCGGTCTGAAGCAGGTCTGCTGCCGGGATCTAGACAACGGCAAACGCCATGCAGTCTTGTGATCGTTCCATGCCGACCATCTGACTACTCCGCGCTAGTTGAACTACGCATTCCGTTATCTGAATCATGAAATTCGTTTCCGCGGATTTTAGATCGTAATATGCATGTTATTAACTTAAGCATTTCAAGAGTGTATTCAAATCCTCATGTGTAGTCGAAGCTATCTTATTTATTGTAGCAAACGTTATCTGATGTTGCTTGGGGAGAGATCTTGGAATCTTCTGCGTGCCACACGTCCAATCTCGCCTTATCGCTTTCGCTTGCTGGTATAGCCCACTTCCTCGGAATAGTCTATGACTGTCCACGCAGGATTGCGCGTCGTGGTCTCAGCGGGTCACGACAGTGACTGTCAAACGATCGGATACCCAAACTGGTTCGACATGACGTGGATATGCTCCGTGCCTCAGAGCGATTTGACACCGTCCGTAGACCCGAATGCAGGGCTCAGGAAACGTGTTGATAGAATTCTAGAAGGAAAACGACAACGTGTACTATGTGACGTTTTCGCCAATCTGCTAAGATCATAAATGGTTGCTTCACGACTCAAGCTTGAAATCATCTTTCACATGGCACGGATTGCATCGCCCACCATGCCAGCTCGGTTCGCCAACTATTAAATGGCTGGAGTAAGCACACGTGTCCGATTGCGCATAGGGGTATCTAAGCGAGCACGGGCGGGAGAGCAGTTGCCAACATGATCGGCAGGATCTGTAAACTCTCCTTGTCCCACTAGCCACGCCATACGTTAAAAACAAAGTTCAAGCACACGTGCGACTGAGAGGACGCTTACCACGCCAGCTGTGTAATAAACATCGTTCTCGACAAGCTTACGAGCGGCCTCCAAACTTTCCGCTTCGACGATGAAACACGAACCGAAGAACTTTCGATCACCAGGGGCTGCGTTGGCGGAGTCCGAGGACAGAACGCCCCCTCCAACGCCTATGGTTTTGGCATCACGCCTCCATCAGAATGACGACGCTTCGTAAGAGCGCCACTCCATGCTTACGAAAGATCCCCTCCTTGGTCAATCGGTGTGCGTTTTCGAGGTGGCTTGGTCGTACGGCAAGTCGTCTCTCCTGCGCGCCCGGGTCCGTGTAATCTGGAGCCCACACGACGAACTTGGTCAAGTTTTGGTTCGTCGCCATAGTTTCAGGGAGAGATGGAGTGATGTGACTTGGCGGATGCCATTACGCCCTAAATACTGTCATACTGATATAATTTAGGGAAACCTTACCGACATGCTTCTAGTGCCCCAGTGAACAACTGGTCACAGGATGGCGGAGGACGCTGGGAATGTATAGTTAGGTCTCAGCCAGAATTAATTATAAAAATTAAATAAATTGAATCGGCGCGCGAAAGCACGCCCAGGCCGAAGCTGTGCGCTAGTAAACACGAGTAGGTATTTACTAGTACTTACACTAGAGCAGGCCCTTCAGGCAGCAGCGCAGCGCTTGAAACGCTTCATACAGGTTTCAAACTCCTATAAGTCCCGATCCGCCGTAGGCGGAGGGAGATAATACGGATCGCCGTCCCGGACGACAAAGTAAGCGCCTAAAAGTGGCAAGTGAATAAGTTTGGCGTGGATTCCCATGCCATGCGCGAAGGGGAGCGCGAGGATCAGTGGCAACGGGAGTTTTACCACTTGGACTACTGCGGTCATGGCCTTCTATGGGTTCGTCAGCGTGCCGAGATCCATGTCCGTTCTTTATCGAACCGCTGGGAGGGTGACCCAATCACAGCTGCGGCATTTCTGCTCGACCGTTCCCAGGTCTCATCCCTACTTGGTCTGGGCTCCAGACTGCACCGACGATGGAGCGCTCGCGCGGAGAATGACCGTTCGACCGAAGCATTTCATAACAGCGAACAAGCATATCAAGCAAGGTATCCTGAGTGAGTGTAAACTTAACGCCGTCCTTGAAGCATGAGATGTACCGCTTCCCTCGCTGACTTATTCTAGAAGTAGCCGGTGGATTGATTACCCCAGAGAGCCAGGACGCTGCTCCCGCGGATAAAAAATTCGTTGGCTCGGTTCTACTGTATGAAGCCAACTCTCTCGAGGATGTCAGAAAACTGGTCGAACAAGATCTGTATTGGATGGAGAACGTCGTAAGTTAATCCAAAGTTCGCGTTTCCCTGGACCCTAAGTGTCTTGGCATGAACCGTTAGTGGGACAAGGAGAAGCTGATCATTCTTCCGATATTGATGGCCACCACACTTCAAGACAAGGCGGGAATCACACAGCCAACGCCAGAAGACTGATGGGGGCTATGAGTTCTATATATTCAATATTGTCCCAATTGCCGTGCATATTTGTTGCGGATCAAATGATGCACAGGGGTTTTCCAGAAAGCATAAGTAGGGATTGCTCATTGTTTAACCTGCACTAAGTGGGTATCGGGATCTCGTCGGCCGAGCCAAAACAGATGCCGAACCGAGAGACTAGGTGGAGTTGCAGTGATATAATGTTGAGGCTCATCAGCGGTTAATGCATTGATGCTTGATCCAACGGAACTTCAGAATGCCACTTCTGATCTATTCAATACTCCCTCCTCAATAGCTTTGATTTCTGGTATCATAGCAGTCAACATTCTGCGCACCGGGCAGTGTCGGAACGATCACTTACGCATTGCAAGGTGTGCGCTATGAAACCTCGATATGGATAGGTTCCCTAGCCACCGATTAGCGCATACTATGCCCTACTGGAACAGTACTCACCAATCCCAAACCACAGGCCTTCGTGCCCAGAGTCTCGCCACGCACCCATCACTTGGCCGTCCTCGTCCACACCCCAAATCTCTCCTGCTTTCGAAGCTACTTCTGGCCCGCAAATATCCCTCATGACGTCGCGATGATCGCCGTACCTGCAAAGCATACACGAATGCGGGGAATGTATGAATAGCACAAACACCTACCCTGTAGCGAAAACCACTATGTCTGCTTCGAGTTCCGTGTTGTCTGCAAACTTGAGACCATTCTCCGTGAAACATTCGATGGAACTACCCTGCTTGAGTTTGATGTCTCCGTTGATAACATGTTTCCCGGTTCGTGTATCTGCGGCAGGAGATGACCCATCATCAGTAATTTGCCGAACTCGCGTAGCGAGATTCTTACTCAAATGGTAGCCCCCGGCACGTCCGAAAACAAGCGGCACGATCCCCGCATCGTACGGCCCAAGGTTCGTTTTGAAGCCGGCTTTTGCGAGACCGTCGTATAATTCCCTGATACATGTGTCACGAAACGTTAGATTTCGTGGTTTCTTCCAAGTGCGTACTTGTCTACGGTCGCAATAACCTCGGCCACTTTACGTTGCTGAAATGACCGCGCGACCAGGCCAGGCCACGAAGCATTGTTCATATCTGCCAGATCCGTCGGGAAGCCCTCTCTGAAATCCTCTGTGGGAATGAGATTCATATCCTCGTAGAACGGATCAGAATACGGGTGACCTACCACCGAGTAATATGCTTGCCGCTTGTTGAGAAACGACATAATTAGAAGACCGCTGATACCTGTCATTGCATCCATCATGACGTGAGACAGAGTTAGCCTCAAATCGCGTACATGGTAACGTCGATGCCGTGGTCAAGGAAATCCTGTGATACATCATGGCCTGCGAACGAGGCTCCGTGAGGCACGGATTTGAGTAAATGCAGAGATGCGCCAGACCAGAATTACAAGCCCCAATTACGACCGCCTTGTCGCCGACGTAGTGTGTTGCGCTCGTAAAGTTTGCCGAGTGAGTGACTGTTCCCTCGAACTTCTCCTGTTCACGACCAGGGGGAAATCAGGAATTTGGTAACATCACGGGCACGAGGCGCACCCTGCCGGGAATGTTGGGCGACACGGGGTGACCCCCGTATCCCGTAGCAAAGATCAGATGGCGTGCCGTCAGAACGCGTTTCTCAGAAGCTTCTTTGTTAACGTTGATGGTCCAGGTTTTTGATGTTTCGTCCCATATGGTCCTCGTGATGGTGCTTGATGTCCACACGTTCAGTTCAAGGAAATGGGCGTAAGATTCCAACCAATCAGCGAGCTGAGTGTGCAAGCTCTTGTCAGACCGTGTTAGATAGCTGACCTCGAGTTACCTTGGGTGCCGGCATGTAAGTCGGCCATGTGCATGGAAATCTTGTTGGGGCTGGGCAAGTACGGCACGTTTATGTAGATTATTTCCGAGACTTACGGTATATAGGGGGTCTGGTTGTACCCTACAGAGGAACTTTATCAGCTCCACTGATGTTGATGAAGAAGGTCACAAGAACCATACACGTTGTTCCGTGAAGGCACAGCGGCTTGTACCTGTGTCTCCACTGATCCAGTCGTTGCGGAATTTGTTCGTCTTTTCCAAACGTGACGATCGGCAAACAACACAACTCACTATATCTCCGACCCGGGGGGTCTTGTCGATGACGAGGGTTTGTACACCCAGATACTTGAGTCGTGCTGCGATCTCGAGTCCAGTGTGACCAGCTCCGAGGATCACGACCGTAGGATCATTGCCCGGAAAATTGAGCTCTCGGTCTCGGTCTTCAGCCCAAGTCCCATGATTGGGCACGGAATAACGCAGTGTACCAATCTAACGCCAGGGTAATCGGTAGCGAGAGCAGTGCACAGTCTAAAGCGCACCTTCTCTGGAAACTCCGTCAGGCTCTCGAGACACGTGAACAACGAATAGGCCTTCCAGTCTCCTCTCGGAAGAGGTACGAGGTATGCTATCCCTGTTCCTTGACCTACATTTGTCCTAAATCTGAAATAAAGACGGAGAAAGACGAGATCTGGCCAGGGTCTCCGTAGCGTCGGTTCTCGGAACGCATCGTGATGGAGACGCAAATCGGTCAAGGCAGAAGGGGCAAGACGTGCACAGAGCATGCGCGTGATGACTTCTTTGCCCACGAGAGTACGAAGGTCCCAGGTGAGTGCGAGAATGTCTTTCCAGTTTCCATCGTCAATAAAGAGAGCCATCATGGATGGAATGTCGTTCTCTCGCGCAGCTTTGGAAAAAGCGGCAAACCAGCTCGTCGCCACCTTGTCGACGCTGATGTCACTGGGAGCGTCAACGCCTAGACGGTCGAGGGTAGGAAGCCTCGTATTGTGGGCCATGGCTGAAGTGGAAACGTGGATCAGGAGTCGAACAGGTCAAAGCTGCC
>JBBPLO010000118.1:0-19834 GCA_038089835.1 Retiboletus flavoniger
TGCCGTCGTCTGCAGACTCGATGATAGCTCGCTCGAACCGGTCAGCTTCATCCTAATTAAGCAGCAACGATCAGGTGGGACGCAGAGACGAGCGAGCTGGGAGCCAACAGACCTTGAGCAGTTCTGGATCGGCGATGCCGCACCACTTTGCAAGATTATCTTTGGTCCTGACGCCGTGCGAGCCTGCAAGGGAGCGGGTTGGACGGCAGTGTGGTCAGAAGTTGGACAGTTACTGTGCAGAATCGTCTCCACGTCGAGGCCGGGGTACGTCTTTGCAAAGGTAGTCCAGGCGCCGATGACCCCAGTGGTCGAATCGACCAGGGTGCCGTCCATATCAAATAATCTGGCTATAAGTTATCGCGAACGGTGGGATGAAGCAGGGACTCACACTGCGCCCACCTGGAACTTTAGCTCGGGCATCGTACCAGCTGATGGAGGCGAGGACTCGGGTGCCCACAGTACGGGCTGGGGGATTCCGGATCTCCATGGTACTATATAGCATGACAGTGTTTGGACTTAAGGCCGCCGTCAAACAACCGCTTGCCAGCTATCCCAATATGGACTGCATCATCATACAAAGATGCCGCGACGTCGTCAACAATACACTCAAGAAAGCATCGATCAGCAACTACAGCAGATACATCTCCTCGATGCGTCTTCCTCCTCCGAGAACCTGGAACAGCTTGGTCCTATCATCAAACAGATCCATGCAAGCCGACAGCAGGAGATCTATCTACGCAACCTTCAAGTTCTCATCGAGGCAAAGGACGCAGAGATAGAAGGTATCTGCACAGAGAACTATCAAGAGTTCATCTCCTCCATCTCTACCCTCTTCACGATCAAGTCATATACCACCAATCTCCGCGAGAAGATCGCGACCTTGGATGAAAGCGTTGGGCAGCTGGGAAAGGGACTCGTCGAAAAGAAGAGGACTTTGCTGCAATCAAAGAAGACAGCTTCGAATCTCGATGAAGCGATCGACACGTTTCAGGCTTGCTTGAAACTTCTGGACGTCATCGACCGCATTGGCGACATGATCAAAGAGGGCAGGTTTTGGAGTGCCTTGCGAGTGAGTCGGACGAAAATTAATCGGCTTCCTCGTGCTGAACGGCTGCCCTCTCAAGTCTCTGGAAGACATCCAGGCCATGCCGTTGACGTCACTGTCACAAACACCGTTATACCAGCACATATTGTCTTCCCTGCCCTCGCTTCGAGTTCAAGTTCAAAACGCAGTTACTGCGTCGATGAAACAGTGGCTACTCGAGATCAGAAATGTCACTGCCTTAGTGGGGAAGTCAGCCATGGAGGCTATGGATGCACGCACGCGAAAGTGGAGAGTCCGACGTGAAAAGGATCCAATGCTTAGATCCAGTCGCGTGGGCAGTGCTGTCGAGTTGGTCACATATGAAAGAACTGACAGTAAGTCCCGCGTGTACCAGATTGATCGTGGTTTTGAAACGTCGTGATGTACAGACAACGTCCTTGACAAGGACAAGGTTAATGTTGATTTCCAACCGCTATACCAATGCGTCCATATCTATATTTCTTTGGATTCGCTCGACGACCTCCGCACTTCCTATCAATCTGATCGCAAGGTTCACCAATTCCATCCTGATTCATGGATGTTGCTAACCCTCTATTCAGGCCCAGTCGGACCTTATTCTCCCCGCACCACTCTTTTTATCTTCGCTCCCCGCCCTCTTGGAAGAAATATGCGGCTTTTTCATCATAGAGTCCCATGTGCTGGAGACAACTTCAGGTTTCCGCTCGGAACGAGAGGTCGAGGAGCTTTGGGATGCAGTTGTGTCTCGATTGTCCTCAGCCATCGGTTCCGTTTTGGTGGAACAAAAGGATCCGGACACATTTTTGAAGGTCAAGGAATGCCTAACAGCATTCGTTATGACGCTCGAGGTGATCATCACATGTTATGCCTTGATTGTGATGTCAATGACCTTGTTGCACAGTCCTACTCTTATTCAACACATTCTCTTCATTCTCTAACGCTTGCTCTGTTTGAGAAATACACAGGACTACTCGAAACAGAGTTTAGTCGCAAGTTAGATTCGGTACGTTCTGCTTAGATATTGATTTCTCACTTGTCTCAGGCGAGACTTCTCCTAGGTTGTGCTCAAAGATGATTACTTGCCAATGCATGTCATTACGTCATCCGAGCGAGAGTCTGTACTTAGTAGCGTATGGCTGAGCGGTTCTGAAAAAGATAACCTTGCCAAGTAATGCCGCGATCGCTTGTATGGTCGAGACATACTTAACCATTTCCAGGAGCTCCATACCACTCACTCTACCTTGGTCCCAAAGCTTTTACCTTTGCTGTCAAGATGTGAGCTTGCTTTCTGTATGGGGTGGAACACTAATGACACTTACAGATCCGAGCCTTCATTCAACAGTTTTATCAGTTTGTAGAAGGTGTATCACAACACCACAGCAACATCGACGATCTCCTGAGTCGGGTAAGGTTATGCGATCACCCTGGTCTGGCTCCCATTTACGAGAGCTTCCCTTTAGTCACTTGATAAGCTTCTGTCAAACCACATAAGTGACAGCATAAGCAAACGGCTTCAAAGTACATCAGCACTCTCACAGATTGTCCAGATTGTGACCAACTTGGAATACTTCGAGGTAGCTTGCACTGAGCTGGGGCGATCGCTCACCGACCTCAGGTAGATCTTTTGCTAAAAGGTTCGCGGGGCGGTACTCACTCTTTACAGGTCTACGCAGCGAGGGGGCAGGATCCGTCTCGCTTCGTCACCCTTCTCAGAGCCATTCCAACGATCTCGGAAACGAATTACAGCCCTCATTGCCTCGAAACTCGACGACTTCTTTGATCTATCTCAATACGACTGGACACCACAGGGCCGCGAAGAGATGCCGAGCGTGTATCTCTATGAACTTGTGAACTGGCTTACCACCGTCGTGGATTCTCTTGCACTCAAGGATACTTACAAGGACGAGGCCTACAAGGGTGCTGTAGGGTACATCGCTGAGTGTTTTATGGTAAACGCTCCCCTTGCTGCTGGCCCTTGGCTAACGCGAACACGACATAGAACTTCATGATTGGTCCGAACGTGCCGGCGATGAACGAAAATGCAATCGCCAATATAGTGACAGACGTGGCGTTCCTGGAAGGTGAGATTACGAGGATAGGGCGAGCGCACCTCAATTCATCGTTCACTGAGCTACACTCCGTATGTACTCTGCTCCCACCACGGTTTCTTGCTCTGATGGTGCTTGCAGATGGCCAAGATTATCCTCACAGATACGGTGCAGGATTATCTCAACCCGGGTGTCCGACAAGCATCCTATGGCGAAGTCAAGCCAAAAAGGTTGCAAGCGCTTTTGGAGAAGCTCGCCAGGTATGGGGCTGCTCGGCGTGACAACCCTTCCAGGGAGAGAGGTGAGAAACGCAGGAAGGAGGCAGAGACATTGCACAGGATGAGCCTTACATATACCTAGTCCTTAGTCCCTAGTTGAACAATCGCCCTTTATTCCAGGCTAGTAGGATGGTAGAGGGTATGGACATCTATAGCATACTTTGCAGTGGGACAAGCAAGTTGAAACACGCTCGCAAGGTTTGCATATTATCAAGGCGTGGGAAGTTGGAAGAGGGTCCCAAGTAACAAGCGGTGGTTTAATAGTAAAAACGGTGTATCGTTCAACGTCGTGAGGGGAGGTGACCGGTCAAGTGCACATACGGAACCAACTCAGAAGAGATCTACTCTGGCTTATGCCCTCCGTTTGTTGATATTGGTCGCCAACCACTCAAGGCCCTCGTACAGCCCATCACCTGATGTGGCGCAAGCAGCCTGTACCAAGTTCCACGTCAGCTATCGGAGTCCCGACCACACGACTGCAAATCTGGTTACTGACCTGAATATACCATGTCCGCTGTCTGAGAGCTTGGAGACCAAGTTTATCGGTGATTTCAGCGGCGTTCATTGCATTGGGGAGATCTTGCTTGTTAGCAAAGACAAGAAGAAGGGCATCCCGAAGTTCGTCCTCGTTCAGCATCCGTTGAAGCTCTTCACGGGCCTCCGAGACACGTTCCCGATCGTTCGAGTCGACCACAAAGATGATTCCCTGCGTGTTTTGGAAGTCTGAAACACAGGACTGAATAACGGTCAAGCGATATGGAACATCGACAACTTACAGTGCCTCCAAAGAGGGCGAATCTTGTCCTGTCCTCCAACATCCCACACGGTGAACGAGATGTTCTTGTACTCGACAGTCTCGACATTGAAGCCTATAAATTGTAAGAATGTCTGGCTAACCGCGGCAAGTCATGTGCCTTACCAATCGTAGGAATCGTAGTCACAATCTCGCCAAGCTTAAGCTTGTAGAGGATAGTGGTTTTACCGGCGGCATCAAGACCAACCTACATTGATAAGTTGATAAGGGAGCCTTGGGGCAAAGGGTATTGCACGTTCGTACCATCAAAATCCCTGAAGAAAATGGCGACGTCAATTGGTGTAATCGGGATACTTGGTAGATATGATGCTTACGCATTTCCCTGTTCTTGAATAGGGTGGAAAGAAGACGCGAGACCGAGAGACCCATTGTGTGTTGCGACGACGAGAAGAAAGACGAGTGGTTGTAAGCTGGAGGTAAAGAGCAAGTTTGCTGTTTGGCAGGGTAACGTGTGAGAACAGCCTTTTGAACTCCGCAAGTGGTAAGCCGTTCCCAACTCACGATACACTTAATTGCGAGCTCAATGAAAACACACCAGGCTTTATACTCTGCGTGTCTCACGTTACACGTACTCGTAATAGCAAGTCTACGTGTTCTATACTGCGGAAATCTGCTCGTTCCTAGTCCGCCACCTCTCACGCTTCCCGTGCTTGTAATTTATGGGACGAGTCACCCCAAGTTCATTAAGAGTTTGTCCACCGGCTTGGTCCCACAAGACCTGAAGGAAGTTGGTACTCTCAATGTTCACGCCGGCTTTCAAGTTATTTATGCAAGGGTAGCCATGTCCCCTCCCCACCGTTGACCTCAAGAAAGGTCCTTGGCGCAAATATGATCCATACTATTCAATGGATGCTCGATCGCTACATGCGCGGAATGCAGGGTTTATAGAGTCTTGTCAGCTATGCGCGTGACGGCCGCTGCCTTCGTTGGCACGTGGAAGTCACGACGAAGAATTTAATCACTTGCCCCTAGATTAGCGAACCAAAGATGAGATCGACACGATTCTTTGACCAGATACAGGCAGTTCACCAAACTCTGTCGTATGACAAGAAAAAAACCCAATGTATTGCCAGCGAGAAAAAGGAAAACCTGATGCTATTAACAGACCAATGAGATGATAGTGATGACAGACTAGTATGAGATGCAAGCTAGTGAGGGGAGGAAAGTGAGACTGCTAATCTAAGGGTGACAGTGAGTACAACAGTGCAGAAACAGTAATGGAAAAAGGCTAGTGGAATACAGGCATTCTTGTAGCACAATTAGACCGCGACGGTTGCGTTTATACAGTAAGATAGTATCTTGGACACAAAATGCACCATGCTTTTCACGTTCCGTATCAGAGCGTCACTTATTGACCGCCCATGAGGACACAAACTGTACTTGTCTAAGTTTGCCCTGCCAGATGCGCGTCCAGTTTCTGGCGCCATCCAACATAGTATGGACAAGCTGGGCTTGGCTGGTATCGGCAGAGCTCAAATAGAACAAGTTGTTCGTGGAATCCGGCGTTAAACCAGACTTGCTCACGCGCTAAAAACAGTGTCCTATCAGAGACAGGAAATAAGCAGCACAACAAGAACCAACCTTGTCGAACTGCCAACATCGCTTGTGTAGCATCAATTTGGCGCGTGCACATCACTACAATGTGTAAGCAACAAGAAGCCTAGGAGTGTACGGATCGAGACGACGCACGGTATGCAGCGACCACAGTCGCACCCCGAGTCAGACCTTGGTTACAATGGACGAGGACGACCCCTTCAGTCGCGATGGCCTGCTCTATGAACTGACAAGCAGTGGGGAGCCAAATCAAAAGATCGGCGAAGTCGACATCTTCAACGGGGATCCGCAGATGAACGATACCAGACTCAGGAATCTCTGCGGGGATTGCATCGTTGCAAACGGATACAATATGGGTAATCCGACGTTCTGTTAAAGACCGTGGCGATCTGGCTGCATGGATACTAGAAATGTTAGGTAGGTCAGAAAAAGATACGTCATGGCGAAAATGAGCGTCGTACTTTCCAAGATACAGCCTATCCTTGACGATTGTATCGACGTTCTTCCAGCCCATGGTCCCTGGCTGAAGAGTCTGGAATTCCTGCTGGAATGTCCAAAGCGACACTGCGATACATTGTTGGTTTTGTAGTTTCGGAAAAGCTTCAGCGTTTAGCAGCGGTAGGCAACCCGGAGGATCAAGTAACCGTCCGCGCCAGTGACTTGTGAGCAAAGGTTCGCCAATGATGTTCAATGGCAGTGTGAAGAGATCGCATTGTCACAGCCAGAAGCCTCCGCTAAGGAAGAGAGTCGAAATGCGGTGCCCCAGACGGAGCCCCGGAATGGAAATCGCTCAAAGGCGCGTTCATCGCCACCGACGGGGTAGACATGACGCGAAGACGGTCATTGTGACTTTTCAGAAACGAAGCGGACAGAACGTTGAAGGAGCGTTATGCACCGTGCCAATAATGTGTCCCGTATCCGGTGACTGCTAGGCTAATCCTGTGCTTCTGTTCCTGCCATTTAAGGGAATTTCTGCGCAACAAATTTACAAGAAAACGGAGAAAATGAACCATATCTGGCAAGTATGGCGGACATAACAGAAATACACCCTTCTTGCAGAGGAATGCCGGGTGTTCAGGTAGCCGTCCGGAGCTGGACCGACCAACATACCAGCTTGACTTCCTTCCCCTGACCTGAATAGATGCAGTGTGGTGACATCGTTATTTCCACCAGGCGTACCTTGTATCCACATGCATTGCCTGCTAATGCCACGAATCCGGGTCCGTTGTAGAACGTGCACCCGTGGTGGCGCCGCGATCGATCACTGACGGTGGTGACCAGAAATACAACAAAGAAGAACTCAATAATATCATGCAGTAGTAGCCATGCTTCAGGCTCAATAGACTGGCTCGCCTCTCCGTTCGTCCCCCAAAAAACACTTCATGGCTTCCATTACATTCCCCCCCCGGCTCTCCGGCTTGGTATGACTCCTTTCGCTAAACGATGACCATGCGCAAGACATGCCTTTACCACACTGCTGAATATAGTCGTTTCAAGTCAACAGCGTCACCAGCGCGATCTCCACGAGGCTCTATGGGAATATAACGAGGCTGTCGGGCTGCCAGGCACCAATGTCTTGAACGCTAAACGTGCCAGGGAGTCGGGCAGCCGCGTGCTTTCTGCGCAGTGGGCAATGCAAAAGACTAACAAACGTGGCAAGCCACCTGAGGCCTGGAACCCAGAATCTGCAATGAGGCCTCCCTGTTAATTGTTCGTCGGGACGTCGGAGATATCCTGCCACACGCAAAAGGTATGCTCTACGGAATCCGCGTAAGCCATAAATATGGACTCATGTCGTGCCAAATCAATCGCCACATCCAAGCTTTCTACCCACCAAACGATTATACCTTTATGTCAGGCAAACCTCAGCGAGGAATGCTCGAAATCGAGTGGAAATCTTCTGTAAGTCGATCTCACGCGATCCTCCGCTTACTGTTCCTCTGAATCAACTCCGAAAAGCATTATCACTCAGACGGTCGGCGGCGTAGTCGCCCAAAGGCTTCCACGGTGCATGGCTGGCTCGTGAAGTGGCGAGCTACATTCAGTGGGAATGAACACCTTCGCAAGGAGGGCATACGCGAAATGCGTGAAGCCAAAGCCGTGCGAGAATGGAAGAAGCAGCGAAAGGCTGCTCGGATGGCCAAGGCAGGAGCATCAAAGTCTTTCTTCCGTCTTTGGCCGATCTCATTCGGCAAGAAGAAGCGGCAACTACAGGCACCAAAAGGCTTATCTCGTACTAGTGTTCAACGCTCTTCTCAGTCTTCTGCCAAACGTCCGAGCCGCGGAAGCACTCGGCATCTGACTTCCCCATCCCACTCTCCAAGACCTACCCTTGCCAACAGCCGGCGATCTAATCATAACCGGCGGGGAGCAGGAAACCTTAATCAACGTAACGTACGGAAAGCTTCCTACGACAGTCGGGGGTACACAAGTACTGTTGGAGCTGCAAAGACGAAACGATGATCGCACCAACCTAGTAGTAGCCAGCGGCATCGCGTATTTATTATTGGTGGGACAGATATTTATGTCAATAGATGAAACGCATACTGTACTTCGAATCAGAAACCGACCACACATTGACATAACGTATGGTCGACTGCGAACGGTGGCCGGCCCGCAATAGATACTGCTAGACACAATATAAGTAATAAGACTCGAATCCTGCGCAACGAGGACAGCAGGAGTCACGGCGCCCGAATAGCAACGTGCTGATGAATTGTACAGTTGAAATGAAGCAAGGCCGAAAATGGTTTGGAGTTCTGACGTACATGTTCAATGCGAGTTGCCTCCCGTACCGATGTTCATTTGACTTTTTTTCTTCTTACGCCTTTTTCGCTTCCTTTTGGAATTGTTCAATTTGCTGGTATTACCGGGCTTGTCAGTGAGTTCCGGTGGGCCATCGAGATTTAGCAACGGGATACCAAGCGGCATGGCTTTATCGCGTATGGGCATGGAATTGGCCCGGACTCGACTGGATTCTGTAATCGTTGTCTTGTCCGGACCCGGTGCTTGTGGATCCAGGGAAGAATGAGGTAAAGGCGTGGACTGTAAATTACAAGATTCTAAGCGCACCGGAAGTTTCTCGGGACGGTCCCGAAAATGAGGGGGCAGTAGGGGCAGTTAGACTCGGAGAAACCGTGGTCTGGATGGGCAATCTCACAGACGGCGAGAAAACCAACGTCGCTGACCGCCGCTCTTTAGTCACATAGGACAGCTGATGGTCCTGGCCTATCCGTTGTTTTTCTTTCCTTGAGGATGAATCTGGTAGGATCCTATTACTAGACTGCATGGTGGGGCAAGGTGGATAGCCCTGACCGTGATTTTGGGGTTCCCCTAGAGACGAATTCTTTAGCAGGGAAATCGAATGTTTAGAGACATCCTCAGCAGAGGGATATGAATTGGTCATCGAGTTGGCCTTTCTCTTCTTCTTGCTGCCTTCAAGTCCAAAAGGATCCATTTTCATTTTCCGCTTAGTCGGCCTCCCTTTGTGCTCCTCGTCGTCTGATTTCAAGGAATCTTGTGGTTGTGATTCCATGACACCTTCGTTTTTTGCACCGTGCTTCCCTAGCCTACGTTTGAGTTTGGAGGTCTCGTGAGCTAGTGGTGGTGCCGTAGGAATGGATGCACCAACACCCAATCTATACAGATTTTATTTGAGTCCCCAACACACATAACATTGCCAGTACCTTGGAGGCCGACGGAGTTCTTCCTCAAGTATTTGTGTTACATTCACGCCACTGGAGCTAAGTTGTGCGAGGTGAGTAGGTTTTATCCAAGACGTCACTAGATTATGCGCAAAAGACATGGAGATGTCAATCTGAGCCTGCAGACTTTCTAGGTCGACATCGTCCTCGGCGACCATTGGAGAGATACGCAAGGCGCGTTTTCTCACGCCGTCGCGCTGACAGGAGTTCCCTTGTACCAAGTAACGACAGCCGATACATCTTCCTTGTTCGACACCATGGCGAACAAACGGAAAAGGGATCAAGTGAGCGACTCCGATTCAGATGAAATAACGCCGGGAAGACAAACTCTCCCTGTCGCGAACCTCCCGTACGACTTTGACCAAGAACCACAGGATGGGATGCAATACTTGTTTTTGGTCAGGTATTGTCCCAATTTCACCACGTATTCTACTTGCGTTCACGAAACCCTTAGACGAGACGCACGTCGATTGCCCCACGTCACCAGAGTGCAAAACCCATATGAAGTGTCTGGGACGCAGGTCGCGCGTACATTCACGCCCTCATCCACCAATGTCCTTCCCTGCGAGGAGTGGAGGGTCGCGTTCCAAACCCATTTCTCTGGCCTGAGAAAGGTATGGTACCTCTAGGTTGATACAACGCTTGTATTCATATGGCACAGAACCTAACCCAGGCAACAATCCATGTCGATCACGATCATTCATGTTCAAGGCGAAGGGTAATCCCAGAGAAGAAGGATAGAGAAGCATGGTGGAAATACCTTGCTGGCCATCCTGAGTCAGCATGGAGTCCGAGGGACCGATCTGTGCGGAAGAAACTCGGCGCATCAACCCACATGCGAGCATTTGTTGACTCTGCTGAGGTTGCACCCCCTTGGGATGCGACGAGGCTTCATGATGTGCAGTCAAGACACGAATCTTCTCAACTTCCGAGCGCCCTTGACATTCCTCGACGCGCGGAATCACCAGACGCAGGATCACTTGCAGTTGATATCTCGATATTATCGGAGGAAGTTCAGAAAGAGCACACCGAGCAACTCTCACCTCCTGAAGTTACGCCAGGCCACCTACGGGAAATTGATCATGTATAACATCTGCTTCTTAACTCCGCTCTCCTCGCTAACACTTCGGCACAGCGAATGTCAATTCACCTGCTGATGTATTTTACACATTGGATAAACGTCCACTTGCAGAATCCCAGCGATCCACTGACAACCATCTCAATCAATCACGCGCAATGGATTTTTGTGCTTCTCACCAAAGTAGAAGATCAGTTGTCTGCTGACGAGATGAATCTCCTCCGCAATCTCGCCCGTGCCTGCCTCGGGCTCATTCAAAGGTACAAGAGCAAGCACGCAAAGAATGATGCGATACTTGAAGGGGATTCGAGGCCTGTGCTAGTAGAAAATACGGCGCGCATGTCGGATGCGTCCTGCTGGATGGTCTTTGCTGCGGTTGCAGGGCATTGGGGTCAAAGGGACCTTTGGGCTGATGCCGCAGCCACCTTGGCTATCGGCAGTGCTTGACGCCTTACGGCGCGTGCCTGTGGCACGCCGACGGATCCGATACATCTACCTGCTACTGTCGATGGTGAGGAGTGGTCTGTCTTTTGATGTAAACGGACATGAATTGTGTATCGAGCGCACGACAAGTGGGCTCATCGACGGAGACGCTGGTGTGCATGTGAGTATTGAAATATTAATCTATCGAGACGATTCACATTCAATTAATGATCGATCCTGCCAGGTTCGCCCGTGGGAAATGGAAGCGAGTCGCTTCTTTGACCTGCCGAGCCGGGGATTTATGAGCGTGCCTCGGACAGGTCTGGACCGATGACCTGCCCTTCTTCTCTTACTTTCATCTACACTGATCATCGACCCGCTCTCTACTCAGCATGCGCGTCTTCGCCAGCGTTTTCTTGGTTGTCTCGTCTGCCTTTGCCTACCAGGTCACCTACCCTGGCGGCAGCCAAGGTTGGAATACCACTGGTCCCAACCAGCTAATATGGGAACGGGTCAGCACCGACCCCCTCAATTTCACAGCAGTCCTGACGAACCAGGTGAGCCTTTGTGTGTTCATATTCTTCCATGCTCCTTACATGCATGCAAAAACATAGAACATCGACTATAACCAAGTTCTAGATGCCCTCGTCAACGGAACACCTGGCAGCGTTGTGTGTAGCACACCTGCTGGAGGCTGGCCTTCGGGCTCGAATTTCCGTGTAAACCTTGCCCAAGATGCCCAACACCTCGACAGTCTACTTGCTCAGTCGGACGAATTCAACATCACTGCAGTTTCTTCTACCGGGTCTACGACGTCTTCTGCGTGAGCATTTGATCTGTGTCTCGATGTCCCCTACCTTACCCATGTTCTTGTTTAGAACGACCACTTCTGCTGTCACGACAACCACTGCGTCTGGTGTCACTAGTTCAGACACTAGTACTACGCCCACTGGAACCAGCGCTGGGTCCCTCGGCGCGGACACTCAAGCCGGCTTGCTCACTGCCGTTGCTGCACTAACCGCCCTTATTACCACCCTTTTCTGATCCTACATGACTGTTGTGCTTGCTCACCCTGCTGCCTTCCCTTGGTATTAGTGGTTTGTTTTTTTCGGGACACCTACCTAGTCTACGCAGCACCAAAACTTATTGTCCTTGGGCCAAATCCTGTGTTTTGTTTTGCAATCAAATCTATTATCCTACCCCTGGCTGAAGCCGAAAGCTGTGTAGGGCATGTTTGCCCGACGGTGATATTCGGATCGGGTTCACTGGTCTTAATTAATATGCACGACTTCGCGCACTTGTTACCGCCCAGCTGGACGTCAGAAATCGGCACCTGGCTCGCTGAGGACACCCCGTCTTTTGACTACGCAGGATATGTGGTCGGGGAGGCTGAACGGGAAGCATTCCTATTAGGAAAGGGAAAACAAACCGCTGTGCTTGCTGGCGTCCCCTTCTTCACCGAAATCTTCCACCAGCTCGGTTGCCAGTACGTCATTATCTGCTCCCTCTAGCATCCGATAATCATCGTCAAGCCTCGCAGGGTGGAATGGCACATACGAGAAGGGGAGACGTTCGAACCCATCAAGCACGTTGCAACCGTAAGGGGGAAAGCTCGACATCTCCTTCTGGGCGAGAGAGTTGCACTCAACCTTCTCGCAAGGTGTAGCGGCATCGCAACCAAGTGAGCATCGTCTCTATTCAGAGATCAAGAGCATCTCTGACTCTCGTGATTGGTAGGTCGAAGCGGATCAAGGACTTGGCCAGGGCATACGGGTACGAGGGAATCGTCGCTGGCACGCGAAAGACGACGCCGGGTAACCCTGCTGGTCCTTCGGATCCTCTATTAACTCACATCATCTATTTTGAAGGCTTTCGATTGGTCGAGAAGTACGGCATGATCGTCGGGGGGATCGATCCCCATCGTCATGATCTGTCTAGCATGATCATGCTCAAGGATAACCATATCTGGTCAGCTGGTGAGTCATCTTCCCCGTGCTATTTTGTCAAGTTCCATCTGAAATGTACTCTAGGTTCCATTACGGCCGCAATCCAACGAGCACGCTCTGTCGGAGGGTTCAGCATCCTTCTTGAGGTGGAGGTCGGTTCAGAAGCAGAGGCCAATGAAGCGATTGACGCTGGTGCCGACATCGTCATGCTCGACAACATGGAAGGGAAGAAACTCATGAGCGTCGCACGGAAGCTGAAAGAAAGATGGGCGGGCCAGCGCAAATTTTTACTTGAATCGAGCGGAAACATCACGGAAAGTAACTTGCAGGAACGCGCAATCAATGGTACGTGGACTGGGCATTTATATCCAGACTCTGCTTTGCTCACTCTGTTTTCCAGAGGTCGACATCTTGAGCACCAGCACTGTTCATCAATCCGTGCAGCACATAGATTTCAGTTTGAACATACAGGTGCCGAAGTGAAGGCTATACATATAATCGGTATATCAACACTCCAAATTGAACAATTTCAGTGCATTTAGCCCAAGAACGTTAGCACGTGCGGAATCCCCCCACATCCGTACGCCCCGTATGGCCTTTAGGTTGTCTTCGACACTTTGCCACTTCTGGCTGGCATCAAGAGGTGGGAAGAACGGATGGTCTGTCCCGAATAACAACCTGGTACTTCCAACATCCGCGTCGAACTCTCCACCTGCAGTGTTGTACACTTCCGCTCGTCCGACGACGTCGCTCACAAAACCTAACTCCTCTGCTCCATACGCAACTGCGTCAAAGTACAGTCTGCCGAGATAGTACCTGGCATTGTGCTTCAGTCGTTTTGCGACTACGGGATCGTGTGCGATACAGGAAGCAAGACGAGATGATAATTGAGGGAGAGCGCCACCCGAGTGGGCCAAGAGTAAACGAATGTTCGGGTAACGGTCCAAGACACCGGCCAAGATAAGCCGGGTTATTGCCTGGGATACTTCGTAAGGGGGGTTTCCAGACAAGTAGCTCAGCTTACAATTGTGGTTTCAAATGGAAATCCTAAAGCCAAAGGAAGAACATGCCCATTCTCCCTGTCCCCGTACGATTTGGAATCGACGCCATAGTGGGGGTGAATGAAGACGACGAGTTTCGTTTGCTGGAGAGCTTCCCACACGGGCTCCAGTGTCTCGTCGTCTAGGCCATTGCCCACACCCCTCGTGCCCATGATGATACCCGATATGTGAGGCAATGTGTTGATCTGCTTGATGATCTCAAGCACCGATGATACGGGGACGCCAGGGACGAGGGGAAGCAACCCAAAACCGTATATCGACTTGAGCCCTGGGAAGCTTTCTGCCTCTGGGGCTGTGGAGCAGTACTCCTCCAGGTCATTATTCAATTTTTGCGCAAGAGCAAGTGCACGCTCTGGGGGCAGGAAATCAAGCCACGGGTTTGCTGAGCTTGTTCGCACAGGAATGTTAGGAGTGCGAAGACTACGGAAGAAGCAGCAATCGAGCACCTGACAAAGGAGATATCAATGTCATGCCGTTTCATAAACTGCAGTTTTTGGTCACGGTCCCAGTACTTTCAGAGCACCACAGGTCGATCGATATTCAATATGGGTACACCAATCGGATCTTGACAACCCACCTGAGGTCCCACAGGGCGGCCGACTCCAGGTTCGCCATCTAGGATCAATAGCCGTTCTTCCGGTTGGCCATCTGCATTTGTCCGAGGGTATATGCGAGGCGATGAAAAGCGAGCACGCAGCTCGTCAGCGTAACACGGAAGGTAGACATGAGTGTGAATGTCAACGGTCGGTACTCTCGCTGACAGTGCTCGTTTGGACAGTTCTGCCATGGTGTGCTTTCCCAAGTTCATCGATAAGAGAAGATAATTTTAAGGAGACCTAGTGGCGTGTCCGATGTGATTTAGAAGCTGGCTCGACGAGGAAGTCGCAAAAACGAGGTGAGATAATTTTATTACGCAAAACGATGCTTGGACTTACATACTGGCCAAAAGGAAAAAAAAGGGGGACACTCCAGGACCGCGATGAACTTACGCTAAGACGACCTTCCACACGTTATATACCCTTTTTGTGGTCGTTCAGCTCCAGTAATTGTCATCGACCGGTACCCGCTACGCCCCGTTCAGTCAGGCAGAGCAATGTCGGACACCATGACCCAGATCATCACCGGAGCTCGCTCACCCCAAACTAGGATGCGAGCTGGGCTCGATGAGGTATGTCTCACTCAATCAGCTTGATGCCGTTTACTAATAGATTAATACTGTATTAGTTGGCTCACGTAGCTGCCAGACTCGCCCGTATCGGCGAGCAATTCAACGACGTAGTCATAGAGTCAACCAACGAGGTTGCGATGCACAAAACTCGCATCGTAGAACTTGAAGCAAGGTTGAACTCAGATAGCCCACGAAGCAGCCGGCAGAGCAATGCTGAGCGCAAGCTCAAACTCGTTCGGCGGGCCATGCTCGGGCTCCTGGAGGAACTTGGGGTAAGCTAGCGTGCCCGACACACACTTGGTAACCGCTTTCTGATGTTGATTTTTCCAGCCTGATGATGGGACGTTGCCAACCCCTATCCACTCACCCAGACCACGCGTCCCTGCTACCGAAGGGTATATGCCGTCTCCGGGCCGACCACAGAGGCCACTCGATACACCCAAGAAGGGTTTCAACCATTTGAACCTCGATGACGGCTGGCGCATGTCAACGACGCGCACACCCAAGAGTGCAGAAGTCGTATGTCCAATCCCTTGGACACAGCTTGAGACGAGCTTGAGCCTCGACGAGGACAACGTGAGTGCTTGATCGCGAATCGAGACCGTACAATTAGACTCTGAAATCGGTTTCTTTCTAGTTGTGCTCGTTGGAAAGGTGATGGCTTACGGAATTCTTGCAGACTGTTCGACTCGGACTGATGACCTCTCAGCCTCGCACAAATGGATGACCTTTGTTTCCGCATCCAGATCATACGGGACATGGCGTTTATTTATGAACCGATCGCGATGGACGGCCCTTCAACATCAGTTTTGTTCGATTGGGGATCACCCGCGGACAGCCGGAACACGGCGACGTACATCCAAACGACCATCCCCGGAAATAACATATTTCATACCTTCACCCTTCCCTCCAAGAGGGTGCGTTATCACGCGCTTGACTCTGCCATCCTTCTGACATCGTATTCAGGACAAGGCAGGCCAAACACTGTGGTACTACATTGGTGCTCACGTATGGACGCTTGTACCTCCGTTGCCCATCTGGCGGTCAACCAGCGACAAGGTACAGTTCGCGTTACAACGTTACCACCTTGAACGTTATCTGTGATGCTTTCCAGGGCAAGAAGATTTTCATTAACCGACTTACGAAGAGGTGCAATGGGAAGTACTTGGAGAATGACCTTGGTCGGATGATCGACGACGGTCAGCTTGAACCGTTCTGCGTCGAAGTGTCAAGCAAGTCATGCATTGCCATGAGCAAAGTATTTGCTACCGATCGTCTTCGATATACAAACTCAAAGTTGGCAAACAGGCAGGGCTGAGCTTGGCGTTCTCTAACAATTATATTGACTCACAGGGTTAGTCATCGACATAACTGTATGGTAGTTAGATACAATATCAATCTAACGAAATGGATCTCCTTCGTTCGATAGGTTTTGAAGCATGTTGTACCGAGTGTGCACCTTTTGTATTATATACACATCGCTGTACAGCGCAATGTCAAGACATGTCACCTTCCATCACTCATCATCCGCATTCTATCAGGGTGCATGCCACCAGGACCACCACTATTCGGACTTGCGCCAGGTGGCCCAGCCTGTGCAGGCCCGCCCCCAGACGGAGGAGGTCCAAAGTTACCACCGGGAGGGAAAGGAGGCATATTACCAGTTGAGCCGGGGGGACCATTGGGAGGGAATGGTGGTGCACCTAGGTAATGATCAATGAGCAACAATTCAGAGGTGAAAATTCAAGAACATACCACCAGGGAAGGCGCCTGGGGGAGGCATGGAGCCTGGAGGGAATGGTGGAGGACCACCTGGAGGCGGACCCATAGCTCCTGGGGGCGGCATGACGCCGGGAGGAAATGGTGGGCGAGCTGCGAAGGAGCTTGTCGGAACAGGTCAACGTGGCGAAGGACTACGCACGGAATGAGCCAGGTGGAGGGCCGCCAAAGCCACCGGGTGGAGGTCCGAAAGCGGGTTGTCCTACTAGGTGCTGAGGACCAAAACCAAAGCCTCCCGGAGGAGGACCGCCTCCACTCTCGTAAGCCGCTGTGATTTGGTCGATGATATTTTGAGCCTTGTCGTGTCCGAGTGCTGTAACAAGATGTTAGAGAGAATCGATGAGAAGATGACGAGCAGGCTGACACGCATAGTAGTCTCGGACATTGGCGAGATGGTTACGACCACTGTTGTGAGCCTTGCGGACTGATAGAGAGTTAGAGATATGGTGAGCACCAAGCAACGAAAAACATGCCTGAAGCCGAGTCGTGGGTTAGAAATACATCACAATAGTCGCAGTAATGTTTCTATACTGAAGCGTAAATACGATTAGCGTGCGCGATGGAGCGACTTACCGGCATCGTGCGGGTCAGGTGGATGTCGAGGGCAAAGTTGTTTCCGGTGCCTGCACTCAAAATGACACGGGTGCTGACTAAGCAAACTAACAGTTGCATGGATCCCTCATCTACAGGCATACAAGAGCCGTTTGATCTCATACGGCTATCGCTCAGCGAGCGGGTATTCGTAAAGTTACGGGGGGATCGCGAGCTGACAGGGATTCTACACGTGTGTCATACCTTCTTTCTGCATGTGTTGGACTTGATCGTTAAGGACAGGCATATGACGGGCACATGAACCTCATTCTCAGTGATGTCGAAGAGACGATCATGATCGTGGATCCAGTCGATGGAAACTTTGAAGGCCAAGGGACCGTAAAGGCAGGTGGGATTGCTGGATGATGCGGGCGGTGCTGATAGCTCGAAAAAAGGTTGCAAAAAGAAAGATGGAGATGCTTTTCGTCAGAGGGGACGGTGTCATCTTGGTAAGCTGGAGTGCTAGTGATCGATGACAGAGACTCGTGTTGACTACGCGACCCAAGGTCTCGCCTCCATCGCGGACATGACCACATGGAAACTCGTTTGGGTACTGCTTGCCGTCGTCTGCCCGCATATATAAGCTCGTACATGAGATACTACATGGCATGTAACAATATTATTAGTGCTAATATGGGACCCTGCGGTATAACATTAAAATACACATACGGACGAGCCTCGAAGCAAGAAAGGGGATGTGGACGATGCAAAGTTGGTCAGTAGGTGTACAAGCATGACAATTGACGATCCAAGCTAAAGAGTTCACAGAGATGATACGAAACTAGGGTGGCTCTGTGGACGGGTTGTCCGGCGCATGGCCAGGCAGCGAGGGACCGGTGGTGGATGTGATGACGTGAGACTCGTCGGACTCCGGGACTACTGCGCCCTCGGGCCATGTTTCTGGGTCTCGGCGCCAGGCGGCATGAACGACCTTTATCTGGGGACGGGTTACTGGAGAGGAGGGGGGATGGGATCGATGTACGCACGACGAGGCTCATGGGCAGACGGTGCTTGAGCCTGTCTCCTTTGACGAGACCCTTCCAGACCTGGTCGATGCCGCGGTTCCACACGGGATCGGTGTGGGGATCTGGAGTGTTGAGGATGCGCTGGAGACGGGCATGAGACGGGGGTACGCGTCTGTGCGGGGGTCGTGTGTCGGGGGATGCGAGCCAGCGCGCCCGACGTGCAGCGTAGTGGGCGGGACCTGGTGGTGGGAGTGGGTCAGCCATATCGAGGAAGATATTCGCACGGGGTGATGGAGTCACATAGGCAGGTCGGGGCTGGCAGCTGGTGTTGTCGAGGGTTCCGTCATGAGGTTCGTCTACCGACACACGTCCCCAGCGCAATCCACGACGTCACTCTCAGACAACGACGACGACGATCCAGCCAAATCCGCAATATTTTCCCGTTCCCTCTCCGCCGTCGTCTCCCCAGCACAATGGGCCTCGCGTCTCCACCGTCCCGGTCTCGACCTGCCCCCCTCCTCCCATTCCCCCATGTCCCATCTCCCCCCAGAAGTCCTCATCCACATCCTCAAGCATCTCCACTCCCAGCGTGATCTCTATCACGCCCTCATCGTCTCCCGATCCTGGTGCGAGTGCTCCGTAGAGCTTCTCTGGCATAGGCCCAGCTTCACCCGTCTCTCCACCCTCGTCAAGATGATGCGGGTCCTCACCCGCGCAGACCAAACATTCACCTACGCCCGTTTCATCCGTCGTCTCAACTTCCTCTTCTTGGGCGCTGACCTCACCGACGCCCTCTTCTGCCGTCTCGCCCAGTGCGATCGGCTCGAACGTCTCACCCTTGTCAACTGCCACGCCATCTCTGATGACGCCCTCTCGCGCGTCCTCCCTTGCTTACCAAATTTGGTCGCAATCGACCTCACGGGCGTTACCAAAACGTCCGACACCGTCATCGCCGGTCTCGCCGCTGCCTCAAAACGTCTCCAGGGAATCAATCTCAGCGGTTGCAAAAACGTCACCGATATCGGTGTCCTTGCTCTCGCCGAAAACTGTCCTCTCCTTCGCCGGGTCAAGCTCTCTGGCCTCGAGCACGTCACAGATGCCCCCGTCTCAGCCCTCGCAAAGTCTTGTCCTCTCCTCCTCGAAATCGATCTCAACAACTGCAAGTGTATCACGGACGTCTCCGTCCGCGATCTTTGGACCTATTCAACTCATATGCGCGAGATGAGACTTTCCCAATGCACAGAACTCACGGACGCAGCATTCCCTGCGCCCCTCAGAAATGACAACGTTCCTCGCACCAACAATCCTTTCCCACCTCCCAGACCTTCCGACGAACTTCCCCCTCTTGTCCTCTCCAAATCT
>JBBPLO010000118.1:19931-31490 GCA_038089835.1 Retiboletus flavoniger
CTTTGGATCACCTTCGCATGCTCGACCTTACTTCCTGCTCACTTATCACCGACGACGCCGTTGACGGCATCGTATCACATGCACCAAAGATCAGAAACCTTGTCTTGTCCAAGTGTACCCAACTCACCGATCGCACGGTCGAGAACGTCTGCCTTCTCGGTAAACATCTGCACTACCTCCATCTCGGTCACGCCGCAAACATCACCGACAGATCCATCAAATCGCTTGCAAGATGTTGCACGCGCTTGCGATATGTAGACTTTGCAAGTGGGTCGCATGCTCCCTTTTGATGCCTCTAGCACTCACCTTCCCGCTAGATTGTGCGCTCCTTACCGACATGTCCGTGTTCGAGCTGGCTAGCTTACCCAAGCTTCGCCGTATCGGTCTCGTGCGGGTCGGTAACTTGACCGACGAGGCAGTCTATGCTCTTGCGGAGCGTCACAGCACCCTGGAGCGCATCCACCTCTCGTATTGCGACCAAATTTCTGTGATGGCAATCCATTTCCTCCTTCAGAAACTCCACAAACTCACGCACCTGAGTTTGACCGGGATACCCTCTTTTCGTAAACCAGAGTTGCAACAATTCTGTAGACAACCCCCACAGGTGCGTTGGTGACAGAATTCAAGCACTGTTATCCCTTACATCGAGTGCAGGAATTTAATATGAGCCAGCGTCTGGCTTTCTGCGTGTACTCCGGAAATGGCGTCACAAAGCTCAGATCTTTCTTGACAGATCTGTTCAATACCATCACAGAAGACATGAATGGGGATGATGAAGAAACGGAGTATGACGATGACTTTGACGAGGGTTTTAATGAGGTGCCCCAAGACGTCGAGATGGAGATGGGCAACGAAGGTGATATCGACGTTGACGAAGATTTTATGCGCGATGGACCTTTCCGCTACCATAACGTGGATCCTCCCGCCATTCAACCACTGCAACTAACCATCAACTCTACGTCCCACACACTCGAGGTACCCATAGAACGCAATCTAACATTGCGACCTAGTCAAGTGTCTCCTCCGATTGGTGATCCCACCGCCGCCCTGCCAGCTCCACCCCAGCCTGTAGCTCAGGATGTCGTCACGCAATCCGTCGCAGGTCCTTCTAACGGAACGCAACGACGGTCACGGGGATTTGGTCATCAGCCAGTGATTGAGGTATCCACCTCCCCAACACCAAGTGACATTGGTTCGAACCGTAGCACCGGAACGACGCAATCAAATGGCGCTGCTTTCTTCCGGACATATCACGATTTTTCGCACTCATCTAGGAATGCTGAAGCGATGACACCTGATTATGTCTACGCTGAGATTGGGCATGGTAGGGGTTCTGTCGCGCACTCAGGACACGCGAATCCTGTGCCTAGACATGCTTTGACTTCCGCCGCTTCGCACTCGGGCGCCATTGCCCCTGCCCCACAGGGCATTGCCCAAGTCATGCACTCGGCAGGGATCCCCTTGGACACGTATCAGGAGCAAATGATGGTATCAGATCCTCCCATCATAACAGAATCTTCTGTTCCATGGCCCCACCGCGAACCTCCATCCCCGGCGGCGATGCACCCTAGCTCTCCAGAAACATATGATGCTGCACCCCCCGCCATGGCTCCTAATGTAGACCCTCGCGAGCCAGAAGCAAGGGGAAGGAATGTGAAGAGGAGTCTACGAAATACGATCAACGCTGCAGAGCACTACGCAACCTTGTTATTCGGACGTGGCTCTACATCGAATGCCACGGTCCACGACGGAAATGGGCATGCCGGTCAATGGTCAAGGTCATAGATGGGAACTTATCGATGTTTGCATACTTGTATTGCGTTAACGGGCTTGCCCCAAGTATTGTTCTTGTCCCCTCCCACTTGTCGGGTTGCAAAGTACTGGGACTATCAAATTCTTGTTTTATGTCGCTGTTGTTACAACTAGTTGTATTCAAACCTGACAATGTACTGGATCAACTAGGATATCCTTTTACGGTACAGTGCGACCTTCGTCTTTTCTGTCCTTGAAATATCACACCTGCGATAACATACCAAAGTCTACAAGCCTTCTCGTTCGCTGATCCTCGCCAGATTGACATTCGAGGATACTTTCGAGTCAACCATGAACGTTCGCGTCGCGAGGGTACGTGTCGAGGAATTCGGGCATTCGCACTAATACTCACAACTAGCTAGATAGAAGATCTCCAGGGAATGCAAGCATGCAATCTGCACAACCTACCAGAAAACTACACGATGAAGTACTGTACGTCCACATCACCGTCTCCTTGCAAACCAGCCCGTCTTCACCCTTGCAGACCTGTATCATGCCATGACATGGCCAACGTTGTCGTACGTCGCAGAGGATCACAAAGGACGGATAGTCGGATATATCTTGGCTAAGATGTACGTTTTGCTGTTGCCGTCGACCGCTACGTATTCGCACCTCTTACTTTTCATCTGCAGGGAGGAAACCGAAGAGCCTCAGGACGGTTCACCGCCTTCTGAACCCCCCCATGGTCACGTCACCTCGATATCCGTCCTACGCTCGTATCGACGACTGGGACTGGCCAAAAAGCTCATGTTGCAGTCTCGTAGGTCCATCGCTGCTAGGATATCGATTGCGGGATCTGAAGCTCGTGTCTGCAGAAGAGGCCATGGCCACAAACTACAACGCCGCCTACGTGTCCCTCCACGTCCGAAAATCGAACCGTGCAGCTCTCAGCCTCTACCGCGACACGTTGGGTTTCACGGTAAAAAGTATAGAGGAGAAATATTGTGCGTTTGTTATCTCTCTCTTTCGTCGTGATGAAGCTGAGATGCTCTCGAGACGCTGACGGTGAAGACGCATACGCGATGCAATTATCGTTCACACGATGACAGCATACACTGCAGTAACATATGACTGGAATATAGATGTAATGATGCTTCACGGTTTCTTTACTTGCCATCCCCTGCAGAATCACCTTTGCGAACTTGCTGCGTTTGCGTGCTTTGTGTTCTGCTCCTTCCGAGCGCTTCGCGGATAACTTGAGCTGTTTCCAATCCCAGTCGGTAATACCCATCATTGTTCCCCGCCCTGAACATTCCCGTGTGTGCTTCAACTTCGTCCTTGACAACGGTGTTTGGTGAAGGGACATAGTGTGCGAAGGCAAGCGATGAACGAGAGGGTAACACTACAAACGTTCGTGGGTCTGGATAGGTAGGAGGGGATGCTGGTAGAAACACGTAAAATCTAGGGAGGATTAGCCTAATGACGCGCATGACCTCGAGACCGCGCTCACGTCTTGAAGAGGATCCCATGATCTGCGTGTGCAGCGAGCAAGTTGTCCAGTCGCTCGCGCATGGCTGTCTCGTCCCATAAGTTGCCGACGAACTTCATGTGATCGGAAGCCCAGGTATATCCAGACGTGATGTCGTCCCGTCGTATGTACGCAGCTCCAGCGGTTGCGCCCGCAACGACGGCACCCCCGATGGCGTATGCTGCTGGTGCCCATTTGGCCCATGCTGACGCTGGCGAGGTCTCCGACGTTCCGGCAGTGATTTGAAGCGGAGCAGGGTTGGGTGTAGCAGTCGGCTGCTCGGTTCCTTTGAAGAACGAGTACATGTCGGTGACGATGCCCCGGGCTGTGTTCGCATACTCTACGTAGCGCGTAGCGCCGTTCTTGAACACGAACGGATGTATGCCGAGGTACTAGTGAAAAAAAAGTTTCTACCGACGAAGAGAGTTGCAAAGAGCGAACTGACCGGCGTGTCAAACGCGATGCAGGCGATGATCCTGGGCCACAATGGTGCGTTTCGATCCGGCCTCGATTTGATGAACTCCAACAAGGCGTCCGATGAGAGCAGCCCACCCATGCTGAGGAGGACGCGCTCGCGGTCAGACCGTCGTACGAATCGCGTTGGGATCTCTAGATGGCTAGACGGTGGCTCACCTATGTGCGCATAGGACGATCTTCACTGTTCCAGCGCCGCCGCCGATGGCGACCTCTTTCTGGACAGTCAGCGTCGTGAGCCAATCTGCGAACCGCACGACGGCTGCGTTCTAGAGAGAAACGTGGTGTGCTCGATGTCATGGCGGTCTGGGAAGGGAATACCAACCAGTTCCCCTTTGGTCTGATTCGCAAAGTCAATACCTCCTCGAAGGCGATGTGATGGATATTGACCTCATAAGCGGGAAAGACGACGCACTCGACGGGAAGATCGCCCTCGCTCTCTGACAAGACGTGCTGAAGTCTCGAGGGAAAGTTGTCGAAAGTCGATTCTGTGCCTCTGAACCTACAAGTTTCGGTGAGCCTGATGCTTCATGCTGTCTACATGCCGCGAGGGTCGCACCCGTGAACGAAGACGATAAGGAGTGCGTCCCTTGGAACTGTGGAACTCTTCTCTCTGTCCGACTGTTCTTCCGGCGTCGTGTTCATTGTGAATAGCACATTGCCGCGCAGTACCTATAACAGGATGACCGACAACTACCGAATTGCAAGTTACGATGCCCAAATATGCCAACTAATGCACTGTCTATTCTGTACATCACAGTCGGTTCCATAACACATGCATCACTGAGTCTGGCTCCAGCCCGTAGCCTGGCTAGCGTAAGGCGCTTGCGTCTGTAAGACGAGAGGTTGGCTTGAGGTGTGGGATTTCTGTGAGTCAGCATGAGGAACTTGGGAACTAGTTGAAGGGCTAGCACTGTGGCTGTTTACGCCGAGAGGCACATTCAAGGATCCACAACGGAAATTATGGCCTCTGGCTGAACCAGACGAATTACCTCGACGGTAATTATGCTTGGACGCAGCCTGCTCCGAGTCCGGGACCTCTTTGATGGCGAGCTCGTCGTCTGTGGGCCATACGAGTTCGGCGTCGGTGAGTTCGTTGTCAATTTGCAGGTCAGATGGAAGTAGAAGCTGAGAGACCACATCGTCTTCTTGCGTGAGCTGCTGTTCAACTACCTCTTGCGAGGAGCCAGAACACGGAGAAAGGGGAAGATGCGTCGGCGAGCGTTGGTGGGATGGTAGACGAACACACTGGTTTGCCTTGTAACCATGGTTTCGCTCAAACATCTTGACAGCTGCAGAGAGCCCATCTTGCCCATCTTGCCTCATCAAACTTTCAAAGGCCGGTGAAACTGGCAACCTTTGAGGAGATTGGGTTTGGAGAGGGGAAGACAACTGTGTGAAAGTGTCGAATTGTTCGTTTCCTATACGTTTGTCTGTTTTGGGGGTCGATGCATGTGGCGCGGCTGGCGGTGATGTTTTACTCCGCGACAGACCGGCGAGTAGTCCTGGAGTCATACTAGTCTAGGGACCTTGACCAAGCGGGTGGAGAGGATATACCTCTTGAGATGATACTTGAATCTGTGTTTGGTGAACTATGGAGACTCTGCAGGTCCATTCTTCTCATTAGCGCAATTTCTGCCTTTCGCATGGGTTTCATCGGCCAGATGTGCTCATGTTTGACGTGGGCGTCAAGAGCATCGACGCTAGGAAAGGAGGATCGACACCAGTCCCACCGACAGGAAAAGATAGTTGAAGAAGCCATGGCCGAACAACAAAGTGGGTAAATAGTTTGTTTATGCTTGTTGGAGTCTCATTGAAACCTCATCGACTGACATGAACGAATACACAGAAAGGGACTTTCGAGAATCTGCAATACTATCGTACATTGGCCTCCCACCTGATCACGAACCGCGGCCAAGCACATCGCCCATCGAATTTCTGCAAAAACATCTACACCTGTTACCACCGCATTTGATCGTCGACTTTTCAGCTATTACGACACCGAAACAGCGGAGCGTGATAACAGAGATCAGAAACAGGAGGCTTGCATACACGGAAACGAAACCAAAGAAGCTGGCGTTTGCGGAAGCAAGAAGTCGGTGGCCGTATCTCTGGTCTGGCCGGGGGCGCAATGGACAGGAAGCAGCTAAAGAGGAAAGAGAGTGGACAGAAAGAGGGTTCCTGGGAGGTGGTGCACAGCAAGTGGGAAAACTGGGTACACTGCTAGCCGATTACGAAGAGGAGAGAGAAGCCGAAAGAATACGTCAGGTCAGGCGCGAGCGAGCGAGCAAGGTGTTTGTACCCGAGGAGGAAGAGGATAGCGAAAGCGAGCTGAGCGACCAGGGGGTGGAAGAATCGCCAGAAGAAGAGCGGGCGACGTTCGAGAGACAGATAAAGGAGCTGTTCATCTATGGAATGCTGGAGGTGAGCGTTGGGAATTGACGGCGGTAAGCCATGACGAATGTATCTAGGGAGCCGACTACGAGCTGGTGGACTGGAGCGAACAGTACGACGTCGAGGACGAGAGGGAGGAAGAGCGGTACTTCGAAGAGGAGGACGAGTGACCGGAGGTGTGGCTCCGTCCTTCCATATTTGGGAATTATTCGGGGAATGGATCTCCTGAGTGACCTGTTGTTTTTTGAGCTTGCCCTCATCCTCGTCGTTGGCCCACCCTAAATATTCCGCATGGCGAGCCTCACCTCCGACATACAGCGCGCGCTTCAGCTCGCCGTCGGTGAAGCTAACAATCCTTTTATTCAATCCCAGTCTCTCCGAACATCAAAGAAGAAACGCACCCGTGGCGACACTGCAGAGGATGCAGATCTGCGTACCCGCGACAAAAAGAAAAATAAGAAGAAATCTACCTCATCTGCCGACACCACAGAGAACGCACTACCCAGCCAAACACCCGCGCCCCATGATCCCAAGGAGCCATCCAGGAAAGATAAGGGTAAGGTCAAGGAGGTGGCTCAACCACTCTCCAGCGAGATCGACCAGCAGGACATCTCGGTAGACAATCACCACGCTTCATCCGCCGCGTTTCTGAACGCGGTAGTTGCTGCAGCTTCTGCGACCTCAGACGTTCAGCCCATCGAAATCCCGCCCTACCAAGCCACCCCTTCTTACCAGGATCAACAAATCCTTCCAGACCAGCCTCCTCCTTACATCCAGTATCCCCCTGTCCATTATGGCTTCCCCGATCCCTCTCAGTTTGGCCAGCCCCCTCCGCAAGGTCATCCCATTTTCCCTGGCCTGGGTGGTCCACTCCCCGAATTCCACTTTGCGTCTAACGATGACATCATCCGTGCCCTTCAAGACATGGACGTGTCCAAGATTGCGAGCGTCCTCAAGTCGCTGGGCGATGCTGCTGCCGCCAATGCGTCGGTTACCAATCCTCCTGCATTTGTCCCTCCTCCCATCCCACCTATTCCTGCAAATGCAATCGTTCGTTCGCAGCCTCAGGTGGATATGCCGTCCACGTCCACGGGTTCCGTTCTATCCACTGTGCCAAAGTCGACGAAATCATCGCATAAGCGCGTTTTGGACATGAGCCTTCCCGGACCGGAGCAGACCAACCCTGAGCATGCGCATATGCTTGCCAACAAGTGGATGAATGCGAGTAAACTAGCCGAGCTGGTCAAGACACAAGGTAAACGTGTTGTTGCAAACGACGGTCTCCGTTTACGAATCTTTGTCCAGGTCTCGTATACAAGAAAGGAAAGTTCTCTGCGATAGAAGAACAGCAACTAAAAAGCGCGATAGAAGCATTCAAAGCAGTGCGTGGATTTCGGGCTTTGCTGTAAACAGCCGTTGATATCCCAAATTCAGTCCAGAGGGCTCACTGATGAGCAAATTCTAGAGATTATCTTTCAGAAAAACGAAAAGGGCAAGGAAAATGCCTTTTGGTCGGAAATAAGTGCGCTCACCCAGTGGCTATTCCAATTCTCTACTTCATATCTTTCGCAGCTGCCGCAATTCCGCGACGCCCGATCATCGCCGTCTACCACCATGTCAGGAGGGCATTCCACCCGAAGAAGCAGCAAGGCAAATGGATGCCGGAAGAGGACAACCTGCTCAGGCGGTACGCCACTTATCACTCTCCCACAATAATGCCGCACCGCTCATAGCGTTTTGGTGTGCCAGCGCTGTCGCTGGTCTTGGTCAGCAATGGGAAAAGGTCAGCGAGATTGTAGGACGAATGTCGTCCGACTGTCGGGATCGTTATCGCAATCATATCGCGAACCGGGAACTCCGCGTTGCCGGTCCGTGGGGCAAGGAAGAGGAGGAGGAGCTCACAAATATTGTGACGGAGATGACTGTCAACCAAGGCAAAGACTTTGATAACGATGTCTTCTGGGGAATTGTCAGTGAAAGGATGGGCAACCGGCGAGGGAGACAGCAATGTCGAATCAAATGGTGATATCACTCTTCAACTGGTAATCCACCACACTTATCTAGCTCCAAAGGACGGATTCCCTCAGCAAGACGGTCAAAAATGAAGGGCAGAAACCACGTTGGAGCCCGCAGGATGCCTACATCCTAGTTCACAAGTGGGTGTTCGCTAGTATCGTATAGAACTACTTTTCGAACACCACGACGGCAGAGTCGATTCGCTCAAAGTCCGAGACGACACGGAGATCGACTGGAAGACGCTTCCTGATCCTGACTGGAATTTATGGAGTGCACATTCATTACAACGGAGATGGTTGACTATGAAGCGCAGTATCAAAGGATACGAAGAAATGACCCATCAGGGTTCGTGGTATCCATCCACCGATTCTGTCCCGTTGTTTACCAGTTCTACAGAGATTATGGATATCCTTCGTGTCAAGAAGGCTCATTTACCACCTCCGTCATCCGCACGACGGCGCAA
The DNA here is from genome assembly GCA_038089835.1 of Retiboletus flavoniger. Taxonomy (NCBI): domain Eukaryota; kingdom Fungi; phylum Basidiomycota; class Agaricomycetes; order Boletales; family Boletaceae; genus Retiboletus; species Retiboletus flavoniger. Next base: position 28,559 of record JBBPLO010000118.1, read on the forward strand.
GGTCACTAGCGCCGCAAGTGTAGATGATCAGGATGGACTCCTCGATTCAGGCCCCAGTACCAGCAATGCGTTTCAAACGCCGATTCCTGAAGTTGGAAGCACGGAGAGTACCCGGGACAAAGATAGCGCTGGCTCGTTGGACGATGAGGAGTGACTCAAAAGTATTTCCAGAAGACCAGTATTAGTGCTTCGTTTTATAATGCAGTACGACATGTCACTAGCCACTAGCCACTCGGTTACCTCGAGCAAGAGTGATTACAGGAAGTACAGCAAACCTCAGACCACTCCTAGCAGACCAGTGCCGCTTTTGACTCCCCAGCCCCTTGCTGCCGCGAGACTAATGCCCACGCAGCTCAGCAAGAACCCCGCGAACCTGGAGCGAATCGTCACACGTTTCCCAACGTCAGGATCAAGGAACATACCTGAAGAAAGCGACCCTAGAAATGGACCTTTCTTCATGAGGCGTCCGAGAAGAAGCAAAGATGGACCTCAAGGCCGCAGGCGTGACTGGGATGCGCTGGGGAGGACTCGGTGGAGGGCGAATTGGTGAGGGATTCAAGGGTTTTGCTGCAGTTATGGTTGACGAGCTCGAGGTGGTCGATGTCATTTGGTGGTCCTGAAACGGACCGACTACAAGTGGAGGAAGAAGGTGAGCACGCGCAAACTGCCGAACGAAGGGTTCAACATTCCACCTAGGGATGAACAAGGCCCGTTTCAGTTCCCGTATAATCTACAAGACGAACAGAATCTATATCACAGCATTCACGCATCGCCCACTTTCAACGACAACCATGGATCGACCTGACTTTGAAGATATGGAACGGCTTATAGACCGTCTTCCCGAGACCGAAACAGAACGACGGCTAGTCAAACATCTAGTGATACGCGACCCGAACTGCGGAGTCAAGGATGAATGGGTCACTCCTGAAATGACGTTTTGTCGACGCCTCGAGTCTGTCGTACTTTCGGGCGTGCCAGACACATCAGACAAGACGATCGTTCGGCTAGCGAGGGACAACCCGAACATCCAGGGATTGGACTTGACGGGATGCAGATACGTCTCGGATGTGGCCGTGTTCGAGCTGGTGTCGCAAGCGCCACCGCTGCAGTGGCTGCAGCTGAGCGGTGTGGTGTTAACAGATGCTGCTGTCTCAGCGATAGCGAAAACGTTTTCAAAGCTCGTTGAATTGGAGCTATGCGATGAGCCGCTCGTATCGGCGGTGTCGGCTCGGGACATTTGGACGTACTCTCGCAAGCTCCGAGTGTTGCGGCTTGCGCGTTGTCCACTGTTGACGGACAAGGCACTTCCAAGTCCAATCAAGAAGGGAGAGAAGCCAGCGACAGGATCTGACAAGCCATTGCCACACCGGCCATCAACGTGGCTGGATGGACTGCCCCCGCTGATACTACGGCATACTGCGGTGGACCTGAGGGTTCTGGATCTCAGTTATTGCACGAAGCTCACGGACGATGGGATTGAGGGGGTACTTGTGCACGCGCCGTCGCTGCATACGTTGTTATTGGCGGGCTGTACAAACCTGACGGATCGGACTGTGGAGAACATCTGCAAGCTAGGGGTGCAACTGGGGGCAGTGACGTTAGCACACGCGTGGAAAGTGACGGATAGTGGGATCGTGAAGCTCGCGCGGGCGTGCCTAGGACTGAAGTCGGTTGATCTTGCATGTAGGGACGCCTGTTCTCATGGTTGCCGTGTGCTGACGTTGGACAGTCTGTCGACTCTTGACAGACATGTCTGTCTTTGAGCTGGCAGGGCTGGAGAAGCTTCACCGACTGGTGTTGGTCCGGGTACCCAAGTTGACCGACAACGCGATTTACTATCTCGGGGATCACGCGCGATCGCTAGAACGACTCCACTTATCGTACTGCGATCGGGTCTCGTTGAAAGCGATACACCATTTGTTGCGGAACGCGCCGAGGCTAAACCATCTGACCGCTACTGGTGTTCCCGCTGCGCGGCGGATGGGATTAAGTCGGTTTTCGGACCGTGCGCCAGAAGTAAGCGGGAACTCTGTTGCTGATCGTTGTGCTGACTTGAATGATGGCAGTCATTAGACGGGGACCAAAAGTCAGTGTTTCGGGTGTTCAGTGGGAAGAGCATTGGGGCGCTGTGCAGGTTTTTGGACAAGGAGAAGCTGCGTCGAGAACAGGCCGAGGCACAGAACATACCGTTTGTCGCGCGATCTGATGACAAGATGGACCTGTATTGACTAAAAATAAATATTTGAGTTGAGTTATACGGTGACGTCAGCACGGAGTTAAATCTGGATCGATGACCTGTTACGGAAGGAGTTCGAGTTGATCGTCTCGTCCCGCGTAATTATGATCACCCATCCCCGCCCCTCATCCGAACTAACCTCAGAATGTCCCAGTCAAAAACCGTGACGCATTCCATATCCTGCCCCGACTCAACCCTCGACCCACCCCAAAGGCGACGCAGCGCCTCCCTTCCCCCCATGTTCAAGCCTCTCCCTCCGACCCCACCCGTCCCTGTCCCGCAGCAGACGCCCTCCAAGCGTGCCTCTCCCCGTTCTCGTCATACCTTCCATCTCGCCGTCGACGCCTCCGACCCCGAAGATGATACCCGCCCTCACAACCTCGCGAGCACAGACTCCAGTGACCCTGATTCCGCAGCGGTCCCATCCCTCTCCATGACAGAGCGTGAGACATCAAGGCGATGCCACGCTCTCTCAGAGCTCTTGTCCACAGAGCTCGGCTATCTTCTCGACTTGAGAACGCTCGTCTCCGTAGGCATTCCACCCTCTGCTATCGTTACTAAAATTAAGTTACCCCTCCCAGGTCTATCTCCGTCTGCTTCCCGTTTTAAAAAACCGCTCGCCTCTGCCACCCGTTCAGGCTTCTTCATCGAATCCCACCATCAATTACTTCTCACGTCCTCCATCTATTCACGCGT
>JBBPLO010000119.1:0-32746 GCA_038089835.1 Retiboletus flavoniger
ANGTGATTCCGCCCAGGGGTTGCAGAGATACATCCATTCTAAAAGTGTAACACCATTGTAACAGTTTTTTCACTTTTGAGTGGGAGGATAGGATCTGATCCAAATCAAGGCATATTTGCGCTTGTTTTGTACTACAAACAAAGATATACATATAAACATTATGTCTGAGTTTAAAACAGTTCCCATGCCTCTTTGTTTTCAACCATTACTATCATGAAATCTTTTTCTGCCACTCAAAAGAATACCACCTACTCTCAGCTAGATTCTGGTCATTTCCTCTGCTCCATTGCCTCTACTGTAGGTCTCAGCACTGCTATCATATCCAAACTTCATTCCAAAGAGCATTCTGACCTGCAGAAATCCCTTGGAGGCCATGCAACCAAGCTTTTCTCTGCTAATGTCTACCATACTGTCCATTCAATCTCTATTCAGAAGGCAGAAACTGCTGTCCAAGTGACCAGAACTCTGTCTAATATCATCAAACATCCTCTCATCCTAACACTGTTCACCATCACTTGAAAAAGACTGAGATGAAGGCTGTAGTCAAGTGCAAACATTCTCTATTCTCTGCCAAATATCAAAAGACTTACCTGGACTTTGCCTATGCTCATGAGAACTGGACTCTGGAGGACTGGAAATAGGTAATATGGTCTGATGAGACCAAAATAAATTGTTTAGGGTCAGATGGATGCAAATGAGTGTGGAAAAAGCCAGGAAAGGGGCTTAGTACCAGATTGGTAGAAGGAACTCTCAAGTTTGGTTGTGATTCTGTGATGTTATGGGTGGGAATGGGGTTTGCTATGCTACTAAGATTGATGGTAGAACAGATAGAGACCTTTACTTTCAAATTTTGAAGGATGAACTTCAAAATTCTCTGGAGTTTCATGGTCTTAATTCACCTGACATCATTTTTTAACAAGACAATAATTTCAAGCATATCTGCAAGAAGGTCAAGGAGTGGTTAGAAGAACAAAAATTCATGACTATGGTATGATCTGCACAGTCTCCTGACCTAAATCCCATAGAACACCTCTAGGTATATATCAAAAGAAGGCATGCAGAGAATAAACACCCCCTAAAGAAATATTGGAGTTATGGGGAAGGATTGAAGATGAATGGGAGAAGATACCAGTGGAGGTGTATCAAGGATTGATTGAGAGCATGCCTATGATGGTTCAGGGAGTAATTAAGGCCAATAGAGGGTATATTAAGTACTAATATACCCAAAAATCCTTTTCCCATTCAAAAGTGAAAAAATGGTTACAATGGTGTTACACTTTTAGAATGGATGTATCTCTGCAACCCCTAAGTGGAATCACATGATTATGAAACCATTTGGTAGCTAGGGGTTAGTACTTCATATGCCTCCACTATGCCTAAGCACAATTCCCACACCCTCAATTGCTATATTGGATACACTATAAAAGTGCCAAACATTGTAACAGTTTTTGGAGTCACTGTACATAAGGGCTGACATGGCTATTGGAGGAGTAGTCCACAAGGGAGATAAGAGATACACCTTAGTAGAGATATACTATATGTATATAGAGGCACATTGGTGGATGTGGGCCAATGGGAAGTTCTAAGAAGGAGATGCATGAAAGGGACACATAAGCTAGGAAGGGTGGCCCATGGGGATACTGGGACAAGTACTAGATAGGAGGACCAGTATGCAGTAAGCACCAAATAAGTCTGAGATGTGGGTAAGGCACAAAGATCACATGGAAGGGGATGTGGGGTCACAAGGGAAAGGCAGGATAATCAAGAGGGTTCCTAGGGAAAGGATCTTGGAGGTAGCTGAGGCTATGATGGCGTCTAGGAAGGGAGTACCCTCTTGCAAGAGCAAGCTACAGGGTTGGGGAGAAGGAAGGAAGTACTCTCCTGCAGAGGTGATATTGAGATAGAGGAGAGGGGAGTACACTCCTGCAGGGTGAGAGTTGAGGTGGGAGCAAGGGGGTTACCCTCCTGCAGGGCAGAGGTTGGAGGAACAATAAGAGGTGGGGTGCATGCATGAGGAAAAAGAATAGGGGTCTATAGAATTGTAACACTACTCTTCAGGGTTTGAAGAGCTTTCACTGTGTCTGGATGAAGACCATTGCACAATAAAGTCATAGTTAGTCCAGCTTGAGAAAATACTTGCTCAGAGGCAACAGAAGATCCTTGGATGGCCAAGTAATCCTGAGCCATTCTTGACAAGACTGGATATTGTGTGGAGTGATACTAATGAATATTAGCATCACATTGATCCACTGCCTGGAATGGGGTGCTCATCAGTTTCAGACTCATAGAATACAATTTCAGAGGCATCCTTGAGGGCACCTTGGTGGCTGGACATGGGTGGAGTGGTGGTACTAGCAGTGCAGGAAGAGTTTGAGATGCCAATGGTCAAAAATAAGATTTACTGTGTGGCTGCTATTTTTGACAGCTAACTGTGCATGTGTCAAGAATAATTTTGACAAGTTCTACAAGGTTCAAACTAGTTCAAACTGGTTCTCTAAAAATTATCAGCCCCCAAACCTGAACCCAAACCTGATATATATTGCCTGAACCTGAACCTGAACTGAACCTGAACCTTAGGCTCTGAATGGAATAAAGTCCCAGGTCACGGTCCACTTATGTATTCCTGTTTGGTCTGCAGACACCAGATTCGGCTTGGGCATGCTGATGAATCGGAGATCAAATATTCACAAACCTTCTCTTTCGCTCTGTACATACCATGCTGGCCATAGGAAGTCCCAATCTGAAGCTCCCTTCTGACTCCCAGTGAGAGCTCATTCACCAACAAGTCTTAGATCTTGTTCATTGCCTTGAAATACTTTGTTCTCATCTCATGGAAGGACAGGAACTGCAATATGAAGGGAACTGCAAATGGACTGAACGTGATATCGACCTAATGATGCACTATCTTCATAAACATTGTGCTGAATGGGGTGATGGTGCCTTCAAGCAGCCCACTATTCAAAGTTGTGCCCAACATGTCAATGATAGAGGCAATCACCAAGGCAAGCTGAAGGACACTGGGAGCATCAAAGGGAAATTTAAACATATACATTTCAGCCTCTACTATATTGATCTGACATTGATCCTTCATACTATAGATGAGAGAGCATCATACGGTAATCAAGGCATGGACATGCAAGTCAGGAGTCCATTATGATGATATCAATGGAGCCAATATATGGGATGCAGAGTCAGCCAAGGTATTTGAAGAATGGACTGGTGAGAAGGTATGTGTTATGCTGGGCTAAGAAATACCAGTGGGGACTCAAAGTGAGCTCAGAGTGGATACGAAGACGAGGGAGGATACGCAGGGTGTTCTGACAGAGATCTTCAGAGACATGCGTTCAAGGAGACACCTTGAACGGAAGCAATGCCAAACGGCCTGCAGATGGACTTCAAGGGGATTCCTTAAGTCTGGGATGAAAGTACAAGGTGGAGACCTAGGGATTTCCCATAGTCTCAGTGTGTGGATAACAGACCACGACGAGGAGAGCGAGGAGTGGGCTTAGAGCTCGTAGAATTGAGTAGACTAAGCTGAGGGAAAGTACAGGCGAAGGTTGCGATATAAGTACATATGCCAAGATGTTTAGGTAATGGGTTCTTAGTGAACCCGAGATAAGGAGTGAGTCACCTAGAGATAAGGGTGAGTTACGACGAGTCAGTTCTAATAATACAATGGTTCTAAGATAAGGCAGAATGGAAGGAACCGGGGAGGTGGGACTCGAGGCGTAGATGGAATCCCTAAGTCCGAGATAAGACAGGAGACGGACGAGGACTTAGCTAAGTAAAGAAAAGAGAATCAAAGGAAAAGAAAAGGGCAATCCACTGTGGATCATAACAGTATGATGATCAAATCCACTATGTTTTGTCTTGTAAATAACTCACAATAGGGTCATGGTAAGATGAAGAACTTCCACAACAAAGAATGGGGCTATTTTGGCCTCATGGAAGACATCTACCCAGATGGTGGATCAACAGGGGATGAGTTCTGGCATGGCAGCGGTGGGGTACTAGGACCCCCACCCCCCCAATCATACACTTCTGGCTTCAGTTTCAGTAGCTCCTCTGTTCCCAGTGCAGCAGTCTATACTCTGACCACCGCCACTCAACAGCCCAGTAATGCTGAGGCTAATTCAATTCCTGTCAATGTCCCCACTTTGATCACTCCCACCCCATCCAGTGCCTCCAAGTCCACAGGCAAGAAATGGGCACATTTGACAGTCTTTCCAGATGAAAGCAACTCCATAGCTCCTCACCCTCCAACAGCATCCTCCTCCTTCCTTCCACCCAGCACACAAGGTGCTAGCAAGCACAGTCAAAAGTCGGTTCAGGAGGAGCAGCAGCACATCCAGTTGATAACAATCAACTCAGTGCAGACCGCAATCAGTAGCTTGCACAATACTCTTTCTTCCATGTTCCGAGATAAGCTGACTGTCATGCATGATGCCACAAAGGCATTGTATCTAATCCCCAGCTTTGCAACCAACCCAGAGAAGATTTTCACACTTGGGGAGTTTTTTGTGGACAAAAGAAATGCCAGCATCACCTCCATATTTCTTTTGTTCAAGGAACAGGATTGTGCAGAATATGCTGAACAATTGTATGCACAGCACTGTGCTTCACATCCTTCTGCTGGTCCTAGTGCATTGTAAGATTCATTGGTTATGTCTTGACACGTACAGATACATTTTGTAGTAGTACAGGATGTATGCTGTACATGTAGAAATCTATTCGCTATCAGTATCATCATTAGTATCATTACCGCCTGATTGGAGGAGTTGTCACCACCTCTGTAACTCCATATAATCAACCCACATCATATTCACCATGTTGTCATGCATCTCCTGCATGCTCTCATTTGTATTCACTCCTGCTGCATTCTCAACCACCTGATCATCATTCTCCTCCTCATCAGTAAAGTCTGAATCATTGTCATTGTTACACGTAGTGTAGCTAGAGATAGAGGTACTAGGGAGGATTGATTACCAGGCGATACTCACGGAGAGACCGACGTCTGATAGACAATACTAGGACTATGAGTGGGGTTCCTAGAGCTAGGACTGGGCCAAGTTCTTGGAGTCGCTAAGAACTAGAAAAGAGACAAGAGGACTCAGGTTGTTATGCTAGTATTGCGCAGATCAAGAATGGGAAATACATGTGATCAACGACTGGTAATTATAGAGAGATGGAAGAGGAGATTCCCACACACAGACCATGATGTGAACAGAGGAAAAAATAGGGAAAACGACTAAGTATAAGAGAACTTAGCTAGGAGGGTGGTCCGTGGAGAGTGACCTCAATAGGGAAATAAACTAGAAGAGATAGGTGAGAAATAGCAAGAATGGCCTGCCTATGAAGAGGTAGGCTGTACTAGCTTGAGGGGTTCATCGTCCATAGTAAGAGAGAATAGAGGAAAACTGTACTAGAAGAAGAACATGATGAAATGGAAAGAAAATTGTAATATTACCCCTGTTGTATAATCGAGCCCCAGGCTCGATCAACATCCCCTCCCTATGAAAAGGATCTTCCAGTGGGTGAACCTCATCCAAAAATAATGCTCTGCTGAGAGGGAGATAAGACCTCAAACAGACAGTTATTGATGATGTGTCCAGGTTCGTGGCAAATTCCACAGTTGCGATAGGGGCAAAAGTGCTCTGTGTGACCCCAATTGTCACAGTAGCCACATTGGAAAAGCGAACATTGAGCTGTAAGATGTCTGGGGGCGTAGAGGTGGCAGTGGTTGCAGTGGTGTTGGAGGCAGTCCTGAAGATAATGACCTCATAGACCACATTGATGACAGATGGTGGATGGAGTGGCTGGGGGGGGACAGAGGAGATCAGGCCAAGGGATGACTCAAACTGGGGAGGAGAGAACAGAGTTCCCATTGGGAAGGCGGATCTCATGTGGGACCATGCAAACTGGAAAGGTTGGAGGGATTGGGGGTTTGACTTCGATCTCAACCTCGATCTCGACTGCGATGGTTGTCTCGGTTGCAGGAGATTCCCCTCAAATAGGAATAGGGAAGGGGGAATCTGGAGGAGGGGGGGAAGTGAGTCGTTCCACAAGAGGTCTGGGGCAGGGAGGGGGTATAGGAAGGGGGAGTGGGTGAGGTTGGAAAAGAAGAAGATTTTCTACCATTTGTACATATAGGTCACATTGTGCACAAGGAAGTGCAGAGAGAATACGGCGAACAGTGGGAAATATTAGGGTGTGGGGGATCTCCTCAGCATAGGTGGTGAACTCATGGAGAGAGAGAGTGGTTAGGGCATGACGAGAGGCTTCACTCCATGTAAATCGAAGAGGGGGGTCTGGGAGGTGCAAGGAATCAGCAAGGTGTAGGGCAGATGTGACGGTGTGATAGATGCGGATGAGGGAGTGGGTCACTTCATCTTCAGGGAAGATGGGGTGGGCTTCGATGGCAAGGGTGAGAGCGGGGGTTTCAAGGATGGCAGCGAATAGGGAGAGCCTTTCTTGTTCTGGTAGAAACATGGGGAAGGCCCGTTGTGATCGTAATATGGATTGCGAGGAGGAGGTGGAGGAGGGGGTTGATATGCTCTGAGATGAGGGAGAGGACATCATTGATGAAGAATAGTGGGGTAGGGGGTATGCAGAGGGTTCACAAGGTGATACTCACAGAGAGACCGACATCTTGTGAACTTGTCCTTCTTCTAGAGGGAGTGATGATATTTATAATTGGAGAGAATTTTTTGGGCATGACGGAGGTTTGACTCAGGTTCCCATGTGTTCTCAGAGCGTGGATAGCCTTTCCATGAGGTTAGGAACCATTGCTTAGACTGTGGACCCTTGTGACTCCGGATTGTTTCAACTTCGTACTCTTCTTCTTGGTTAACAATGTCAGGTGGCAGTTGTAGGAATGGGGTGCTGTAGGCTTGGGTGGTTCAGTAAGGGGAAAGAAGGGCTGCATGGAAGACATCATGGATGCGCCATGTGGGGGGTAGTCGGAGTTTGTAAGACACTGGGGATAGAATGCAAGTGATTTCAAATGGGCTGTAACATTTCAGAGCAAGTTTCCTAGATGGGAGTTGAAGGCGGAGATTAGTGGCTTCCAGCCAGACTAGGTCTCTGACCTTCCATGGGGAGAAGCTGCGGAATGATCAGGAGGATATTAATTTCCATGTGGATTCATGGGCAGTGAGGGCTTCTTTTCGGTTCTCGTCAAGGGTTGCTAAGCAGTCCTCGAGTGCGGGGATGAAGGTCTTGCCCAGTAGGGGAAAGGTTCTTGGTTCATAACCATATAGTAGGGAAAATGGGGATTTCTTGGTGGAGGAGTGGGGGGCAGAGTTGTGGTGGAATTCGGTGGTGGATAAGGCTGAGGACCAGGAGTGGGGGTTGTTAGCACAGAAGATGTGTAAATAGACTTTGAGTTCTTGATTTGTTCATTCAGTTTGGCCGTCGGTCTGGGGGTGGTAGGCGGATGATAAGTGGATGTCGTATTTCAGTAGTCAAGCAAGCTCAAGGGTGAATGCTGAGGCAAACTGAGGGCCTCGGTCAGATATGATGGAGTCATAGAGGCCAAATTGTTTGAACATATTGTCAAAAAAAAGGAGAGCTACTCCTGTGGCATCGATGGTTTTAGAGCAAGGGAGGAGAATGACCCCCTTAGTAAGACCATGGTCAACCACGACCATGATGGAGTTGTAAGAATTGGATGGGAGAAGGTTGGTGATGAGGTCCATGGAGAGTTGGCGGAAGGGGATGGCGGAAAGGGAGGCGATGGGAAGGAGGGGAGAGTGGGAAGGATGGGTATTGACTTTGCTTTGTTGGCAGGTTGGGCAACCTGTGATGAAGTATTTGACGAAGGTTGTCAGGCCAGGCCACCAGAAGTCATGTTCCAAGATGGTTTTGGTGTGAAAGATGCCCATATGGCCCGTCAGTGGAAAGGAGTGGATGGCGTGTAGGAGGGGGGATCTGTTACGCTGGGCTATGGAATACCAGCAGGGACTCAAAGTGAGCTCAGAGTGGATACGAAGACGAGGGAGGATACGCAGGGTGTTCCGACAGAGATCTTTGGAGACATGCATTCAAGGGGATGTCTTGAACAGAAGCAATGCCAAACGGCCTGTGTTACGCTGGGCTAGGGGATACCAGCGGGGACTCAAGGTGAGTTCTAGTGGGGACGAAGATGAAGGAGGATACTCGGGTGTTCCGACAGAGATCTTCGGAGACACGCATTCAAGGGGGTTCCCTTAGAACGGTTACGGCACTCAAGCGGCCCGCGGGTTGGTCTTCAAGGGGATTCCTTAAGACCGGGACGAGGGTTCAAGGTGGAGGCCTAGGGAGGACCCATAGTCTCAGTGTGTGGATATCAGACCACGATGAGGGGACGAGGAGTGAGCTTAGAACTCATATGATTGAGGAGACTAAACTGAGGGAAGTACAAGCGAGTACGCAAGGTTTAAATAAGGCTACCAAGAGGGTTACGTAAAGAGACGCGTCAGCGTCGAAGATAAGGAGTGAGTCAGCGAGATAAGGGCTGAGTCACGACGAGTCATATCTATTAATACAACGGTTCCATGGAAGGTCATAGAAGGACCGAGAAGTGGAAGGAACCGGGGAAGCGGTACGCGGGGCAGCGACGGCATCCCTAAGGTCCGAATGGCAATGAGGACCGAATGAGACTTAGCTAAGTAAGAGGAAAAGAAAAAGAGAATACGAGACCGAGTCTAGTATCGTAACATTACCCCCCCGTTAAGGTGGGAGTCCCTGACAACCCTTATTCCCTAAAGGTCTATGTACCCTGCTCCAGGGGATCCGGTCATGTTAGCGTAAGCTGTGTCATCAAAGACATCATCGACATCGTCATTACCATAGTCATGGGTTTCGACGGGAGAGGTTCGGCGACGGGGGTACCGGTTGACCTGTCGGCGAGGGGGAGGAACTGGGATTGCAGAAGCAGGGTGCATACGCCTGTTCCTGTGGGTAGTAGGGGATCGCGAGCCCCTAGAGGACGAAGAGGATGGGATAGACGTGGGAGGTCGTCGCAGAGGGCAGCAGTTCTGCGGATGTCCCGGTGCGAACTGAAGGCAGCTAGGGCATTGGTACACCAAGCAGTCGGTCCGAAAGTGACCGAGTCTGTGGCATTTGTAGCACGTCTGGGTATAGCGCGGATGGGAAGGGAGGAGAGGAGTTTGTCCATCGTTGCCAGTCCACATGGCTTCGGCTCATTCGAGAAAGGCTAGCTCTTCCTCGTTTAGTGGTGTGGCGAGGGAGGAAGAGGAAGAGGTGGCACGGTGCCGGTCTGCTTGGCGGGTGGCCATCTCCCGTCAGTATCTGTCCAAGTCTTGGAAGAACTCGAGGGCGCCGAGCTGGTACCCTAGGGTGAGGACGGTGGCGCGCGCCTCCCAGTGGATAGAGGAGATGACGGTTCCCAGGAGGGCGAGTTCGGCGGTGGAGGGATGAGGGGGGATGAGACTTAGACGGGTGATCTGTAGGTAGAGCTTCAAGATAAGCTCAATGGGGGATGCGTCCTCGACGAAGGACTGTAGGGGGATCATGATATGGGAGTCAGTGAGGGCGGAAGCTAGTTCCTGCAGGTCCTCACAAGAGGGGTAATCTTTGCGCATCCGATGCGCGTATAGAGGAACGTCTACACTGAGGATGGGGGCGGGAGCGATGGTAGCGAAGGAGACTGGTGGGAGTTCTGGGGAAGACGGGCAGTCTTCTAGGGGGAGCGGGGAGCTAGGGACCTGAGGAGGGGATGAAAGGGGGTCGTACACGACGGAGGCATGAGAAGCTATGGACTCTAAGGTAGCGGACAAGTCCTTGGCGGAGGTAACGTTGTCAGCGAGAGGAGAAGAGATGGGGGGAGACGAACGTAGAGAAGAGACGGTAGAGACGGAGAGAGATACGGAGGAGGTGGAGACGGTGTTCATGACAGTTTTCTTTTGTTTGTTTTTTGTTCTTTTGGTACTACGATGAAGAGGGGAGAGAGAGAGAGGGGAGAAACTAAGTAGAGAAGGCGCGGGGGTTAGCCTTCTTGTACACGGATAGGATGGTCCGTGCGTGTTTGAGTTCCTTTTCAGGAAGCCAGGAGTCATCATCGGCGGAGTATCCTTTCCACCGAACTAGGTAACGACGCTTATCCGAAGCGCCTTTGTGCCATATGATCTTTTCTATCTCGAACTCCGCTTGTCCGCCGATGAGATCTGGTGGGTTCTTTTTGAAATGCGGGCCATAGATGGCGTTTTGTCGATAGGGAGATAGAAGGGAAGCGTGGAAGACGGGGTGGATTCTCCACGTGGCCGGGAGTTTTAACCTATATGTGATAGGGGAGAGGACGTCAGAGGTAACGAAGGGTCCTTCTTTTTTGGGGGAGAATTTGGGGTTAGCGAGTTCTCGGCGGAGGTTATGTGCTTCTAGCCAAACCTGGTCGCCCTTCCTGAACAGGGAGAAGGGGTGATGATTTCTAGCTGCCATGGTTTGGCGGGCTAGCTCGTGGGAAGCGAGGGCTTCGTTTCGTGCTGCGGTGAGTAGTTGGAGTCTTACTTCAATGGCGGGGACTTGGGTTGATGGGACTACGGTGGGTAGAGGGTTAGGTTCGTAGCCCATGAGGAGGAAGAACGGGGATTGGTTAGTAACTGAGTGGGGTTGGTGATTGTGTGTGAATTCCGCTTGGGGAATTTGATCTGCCCACGAGGCCGGGGAGTCTCCACAGAAGATGCAGAGATAGGTTTCGATTTCTTGGTTCACCCGCTCGGTTTCTCCGTCGGTCTGAGGGTGGAAGGCGGTGGAGAGGGCGAGTTTGTAGTTGAGGATGCGGGCGAGTTCTTTGGAGAAGGCAGAGGCGAATTGGGGGCCACGATCTGAAATGATGCGGTCAGGGAGTCCAAAACGGGAGTATACTTTGTGGGTGAAGAGGGTTGCCATTCCGGCGGCGGTGATGGATTTTTTTGTGGGGCAGAGAATCACCCCCTTTGTAAGTCCGTGGTCGACCACGACCAGGAGACTATCGAACCCCTCGGAGGGGGGTAAATCAGTGATGAGATCACAGGAGATTTGTTGAAAGGGACGGGAGCAGGTGGAGCGAATGGGGGTGAGTGGAGGCGTGGTTGGGTGTGTGTTGGCCTTGTTTTGTTGACAAATGGCGCAACCGGAGACGTAGGAGCGGATGTAGGTGGCCATTGTGGGCCACCAATATTCGGCGCAAACGAGTTGGTGGGTTTTCTGGATGCCAGGGTGGCCGGCGGAGGGGTGATCGTGGTGTTTGGCTAAGATAGCCTGGCGGGAGTCGGGTGGGGCATAGACGCACCCGTTAAACGTAAGCATCCCGTCGATGGTTTGCCACGGGGATAGGTGGGACCGGAAGGCTCTGGTGACAGGGACATCAGGGTTAAGCGATTGGATGGCCGCGAGAGTGGTCACGTCGGTCTTGCATCCTTCCTTGATCCGGGATGCGAGGAGGGTGTCGACGGAGGAGACGAAGAGGTCGTTGGGTAGGAGGGTGACGTCGGCATTGTCGGCGTCTTTGGTTTCATGGTCAGGATGGCAAGAGAGGGCGTTGGGACCGGCGAGTTGGGCTGTGGGGGTGTAGGAGAACTGTAGGTCAAAGTCTGCGAGGTCGAGGAGCCAACGGGCTTGGCGACAATTGAGGTTTTGGGGTTTTCGGAAGTAGGTGAGATTTTTGTGGTCGGTGAAGACCAGGACCGGGAAGGGGGAGCCGCGGAGGTAGTGTTTCCATGCTTGGAGGGCGCGGATGACTGCAAGGAGTTCGTGGTCATGGATATCGTAGTTTCGCTCGGCGGGGAGGAACGATTGGGAGATGAAGGAACAGGGTTTCCATTCTCCGTTTTCGTCGAGCTGTTGGAGGATACCTCCAGTGGCGAACTTAGAGGCGTCGGTTGCGATGGCGAATTGGGCTCCCGAGTTTGGGAGGCGTAGAACGGGTCGTTGGAGGAAACGACCTTTGAGGTCGTCGAAGGCTGTTTGACAGTCTGGGGTCCATTCCCAGGGCTGTGTCTTCTTCGTCAGGTCAATCAGGGGACGGGCGAGCGTCGAGTAGTCGGCGATGAATCGCCTATAGAAGTTAGCAAATCTGAGGAAAGATCGGACTTGTTTTACGGTGGTTGGGACGGGCCATTTGGAAATGCCTTCCAGCTTGACTGGGTCCATAGCGGCGTGGCCCAGTTTGATGATCATTCCGAGGTATTCGACCTCGTCGGTCGCAAACTTACACTTTTCGAGCTTGAGATGGAGGTTGAGCTCGGTCATCCTTTGAAGGACGCGTTTGGTGCGCTCTGTGTGTTGCGCGTCGTCTGGGGAGAAGATGAGTAGATCATCCATATAGATGATCAGCCACCCTTCGGCGATCATGTCGCGGAAGGAGTCGTTCATGAACCTTTGAAAGGTCGCGGGGGAGTTGGTAAGTCTGAAGAACATTACGTTGGGCTGGAAGAGTCCGCGATGGGTTACGAAGGCGGCTTTCCATCGGTCTTCGGGTTTGATCTGTATGTTGTTGTATCCCCAACGTACGTCGAACTTGGTGAACTTCTTGGCGTCTCGGAGTTTGTCGATTAGCTCCGAGATCAGGGGTAGTGGATAGGCATCCCGTACGGTCGCCTCGTTGAGTTTGCGGTAATCTTGACAGGGTCTGAGGCCACCGTCTTTCTTGTGGACAAAGAAGAAGGGGGAAGCCTGTGGGGAGTTGGACGGGGAGATCTTCCCGGCGGTTAGGTTTTCGTCGATGAATTTGTCTGCTGCTTCGGTCTCTGCGGGGGACAAGGGGTATACCTTCCCGATATGGGGGATGAAATCGGGCTTGAGCTTGATCTCGTGGTCGTAGGGTCGACTGGGGGGAAGGTGGTCGGCTGCGTCTTTGGAGAAGACGGACGAGAATTGTTGGTACTCCAGGGGTAGGGAGGTTTTTGGAATTGCGAGAGCTTCGGCTCGGGCAAGTTCGGTAGCTCGGGTTAGCTTTGCCACTTGGGCAGGTCTGAGGAAGCGGGATCCGCATCTCATGATTCGGAAGGCGGCTCGGTTTCTGGTGGCAGCGTCCATGAAGACGTCCTCTGTTGTCCAGTTGTTGTAGTCCCGGAGGTGGTCCTGGGAGATGGTTTTCACCGGTAAGGCGTCTGGTTCGTGGTCGGGGAAGGTGTAGACCTTGTCGTGTCTACATTGGTCGAGGCGGACCTTTTCCTTGTATAGCTTGGATTGGTCGGTTCCCTCGTCTAGAGAGAGGGTTCATTTTGCCCAGTTGATTTTGGGGTTCGTGGCCCGAAGCCAGGGGAGACCTAGGATGATGTTATCTCGTCCAAGGTGCATGACATGGAGGAGGACCTGGTGGGTTAGTCCTCCTCCGACAATGAAGAGGGAGGACGTATGCGTTATTTCTCCTTTCTTGTTTGTTGATCCATCGGCATTACGGGCCTGGATCAGGGTGGAAAGTTTGGTGAGGGGGAGCTTGTGTTTCTCGACAAAGGCTCGGTCGACGCAGGAGATGCTGGCTCCGCTGTCGACAAGGGCTGAGGTGGCGATGGTTTTCTGGGTGTATGTGGGTCGTATGACTTTGACAGGAATTTGCATGGATTTCTCAGTCGTATTTACTAGTACAGTTTTTACGAAGGAAGGGGCTAACGTCGGGGTAGGCTTCCTTTCTAAAAATCCTGGAGGAAGACGGTCTTCATGTTTTCCTTGTCGTTGTCCTCGTTGTCCTCAATTTCTTGTAGTCGAGGGATTTCTTCTTCGTCAGCCACCTCCGCCACCTTCTTGATTGGTGGGCGAGGGGTCTTCGAGGTCTGTGGGGAAAAGGTGGGGCAGGTTCGGGAGGGGTGGCCGCTTTGGCGGCATCTGAAACAAAGGTTGTTCTTTATGCACCTCTGTCTCTCTTCGGGGGTCATTTTTGAGACGGTTCTTACGACGTCTACGTCCATGGCGTTGGGGTCAACTCGGGTTTTGGGCATGAACGTGATATTCTTGGCACGATCGGCTCCGGATCTGGAGGCGATCTCGTGTGCGCGGTTCCACATGTTGTCAAAGTGCATGGCTTTTGTGTACCAGTCGTTGATGGTAGTGGGGGGTGTTTCCATCGTGTAGATTTTATACATGATGGACGAGGGTAGGCCTGCAGCGAAGTAGGCGATGAGGACGTTGTCGTCCATTATCTGGGCGACGGTGACCTTGCTTCGGAAGGTAGCGATGTATTTGAGAAGGGTCAGTGAGAAACCGTCCTTCTTCTTCTGCATGCAGGTAGTGGAGAGCCAGGCGATGGCGTTCCCGATGGAGTCTTGGTGTTTAAAGGCTGCGAGGAATTCGGTGGTGAACGCGGCGACAGTCCCCAGGTTGATAGTCCCGGTGGAGAAGCATTTTTGTCGGAAGGTTGCGGCCCAGATGGCAGTGGATCCTTTCATCATATGCGAAAGAGCGAACGCGATTTTCTTCGCGTCGGTGTTGTAGACATCCTCGTTGATGAGGAGGTAGAACTGAACAGTGTTGAACCACTGTTCGGATTGATCATAGGACCCATCGAAGGGCTCAGGGGCTCCAAGGCATAGTTCCTTTGAAGACATAGTTGTTGAGGGCGCGGGTGTGGGTGTGACGGTGGGACGCGTGCGAGAGAGAGGGAACCCAGTAAGGGTCGCGGGCCGAGTAGGTCTGGGAGGGATAGACATGCTTGGTTGCGTGGCAGTGGGAGTGGGAGTCTCAGGGGAAGGAACTCACGGAATACTAAGTTGTTGGGCGAGTCCTTGGGCAAGGTGGGTGGTTTCTTCTTCCTCTTGGAGAGAGGTGGGATTGACGTCGGGGTCCGAGTGGTCGAGGGATGAGGGTGACGAGGGTTTGGGGGAGGACTGGCCTTGGTCGGGCGTACCTCGGGGTTTGAGCCAGAAGGCACTAATGGTGACACAGTGCCCAGGGAATCACCCCGTGCAGGCTGATCATGGGAAAGGGGTGCGCGGTTGTCCAGGGAATCACCCCGTACAGACTGAGGGCAGGAGTGGGTAAGAGGAGCGACCTGAAAGTCGTCCGTTGGGGTACAGTTTAGTCTTTTGTTACACTGGGCTAGGGGATACCAGCGGGGACTCAAGGTGAGTTCTAGTGGGGATGAAGACGAAGGAGGATACTCGGGTGTTCCGACAGAGATCTTTGGAGACACGTGTTCAAGGGGGTTCCCTTAGAACGGTTACGGCGCTCAAGCGGCCCACGGGTTGGTCTTCAAGGGGATTCCTTAAGACCGGGACGAGGGTTCAAGGTGGAGGCCTAGGGAGGACCCATAGTCTCAGTGTGTGGATATCAGACCACGACGAGGGGACGAGGAGTGAGCTTAGAACTCGTATGATTGAGGAGACTAAACTGAGGGAAGTACAAGCGAGTACGCAAGGTTTAAATAAGGCTACCAAGAGGGTTACGTAAAGAGACGCGTCAGCGTCGAAGATAAGGAGTGAGTCAGCAAGATAAGGGCTGAGTCACGACGAGTCATATCTATTAATACAACGGTTCCATGGAAGGTCATAGAAGGACCGAGAAGTGGAAGGAACCGGGGAAGCGGTACGCGGGGCAGCGACGGCGTCCCTAAGGTCCGAATGGCAATGAGGACCGAATGAGACTTAGCTAAGTAAGAGGAAAAGAAAAAGAGAATATGAGACCAAGTCTAGTATCGTAACAGCCTGCAGGTGGACTTCAAGGGGATCCCTTAAGTCTGGAATGAAGGTACAAGGTGGAGACCTAGGGATGTCCTGTAGTCTCAGTGTGTGGATAACAGACTATGACGAGGGGAGCAAGGAGTGGGCTTAGAGCTCATAGAATTGAGTAGACTAAGCTGAGGGAAAGTACAGGTGAAGGTTGCGATATAAGTACATATGCCAAGACGTTTAGATAATGGGTTCTTAGTGAACCCGAGATAAGGAGTGAGTCACCTAGAGATAAGGGTGAGTCATGATGAGTCAGTTCTAATAATACAATGGTTCTGAGATAAGGCAGAATGGAAGGAACTGGGGAGGCAGGACTTGAGGCATAGACGGAATCCCTAAGTCCGAGATAAGATGGGAGATGGACAAGGACTTAGCTAAGTAAAAGAAAAGAGAATCAAAGGAAAAGAAAAGGGCGATCCACTGTGGATCGTAACATTACCCCTGTGCCTGGGGTGAGACTCCGTTGAACCTTCTCAAAGGTCGAGATATCCCACACTGGGGGAACCTGTCATGTTAGTGTAAGCAACATCATCGAGGACATCATCAACATTGTCATCTCCGTAATTGTGGGACTCGACGGGGGAGTGATGGCGACGGGGTCGGCGGTTGTGATGATGTGGTGGTGGAGTGGGACACAGGGGAGGAGACGGGCGAGTCCTGTGGTTACAGGGTTGCTCAGGTGACCAATTCCCCTGGGAGGATCCAGAGGACGAGGAGAACTGTGGTTGGGGGAGAGGTCGGCGGAGGGGGCAGCATTGCTGTGAGTGACCCGGGGCAAACTGGAGACAGAGCGGGCACTGGTAGACTTGGCAGTCGGCTCAAAAGTGGCCGAGGTGATGGCAGTGGAAACACGCCTGGCGATATCTAGGATGGGTTTCGGGGAGGGGAGTCATGCCGTCATTACCAGTCCAGAAGGCCTCAGCTTGGGCTAAGAAGTCTATTTCGGCCGGGTCAAGGGGAGAAGCAGACGCGGATGGGGTGGAGTTGGCTCGGCGAGCCTGCCATTCGGAGTGTTCTCTCAGGTATCTGTCAAGATCCTGAAAGAACTTGAGGGCTCCAAGTTGGTAGGCAAGGAGTAGGGTTATGGCGTGTGCGTCTCGGTAGATGGAGGAGAGGATGGTGTGGAGACAGGCGTGTTGTGCATCCAAGGGGTTCGGAGGGATGAGCCCAAGGCAGGCGATCTGTAGATAAAGTTTGGAGACAAGCTCCAAAGGGGATGTGTCCTCTACAAAGGACTGCAATGGTACGAGGAGGTGGGAGTCAGTCAATGCTGACGCGAGTTCCTGGAGGTCATCGCGGGAGGGGTAGTCTTCGCACAAGCAATGTGCATTGATGGGGACATCAACGCTCAAGATGGGTGTTGGGAGGACAGTAGTGAGTGAGATGGGAGGGAGTTTGGAGGAGCGGTCTCCCCATCATGGGGGACCAGCGGCAGGGGATCCCCAGCTGGGGGAGGCAGCACAGGAGTTCAATGTCAGAGGGTCATATACAGTGGACGCATGAGAAGCTATCATAGGGAAATCTATGGGTAGGTTGTCGGCAAGGACAACGTTTCATTCATCAGTGAGGGGAGATGAAAGAGGGGAAGAGGAACGTAGGGACGATACTGTGGTAATAGAGGACATGTTGTTTGGTGGTTTTCGTTTTTCTTTAGGTACACTAAGAGGGGAGAGAAGATGGGGGAGCTAAGAGGGGAAAGCATTGGGGTGTGCTTTCTTATAAGTGAGAAGGATGGTCCGTGCGTGTTTGAAATCCTTTTCAGGGAGCCAGGAGTCATCATCAGTGGAATACCCTTTCCATCGGACTAGATAGTGGCGCTTATCCA
Source organism: Retiboletus flavoniger (assembly GCA_038089835.1). Classification (NCBI taxonomy): domain Eukaryota; kingdom Fungi; phylum Basidiomycota; class Agaricomycetes; order Boletales; family Boletaceae; genus Retiboletus; species Retiboletus flavoniger. The sequence goes on from JBBPLO010000119.1 coordinate 17,467, forward strand.
AAGCACCTCGGTGACATATGATCTTTTCAATTTCATACTCCGCTTGTCCGCCGATGAGCTCTGGTGGGTTCTTTTTGAAATGGGGGCCATAGACGGCATTTTGACAGTAGGGAGATAAGAGAGAAGCATGGAATGTGGGGTGGAGTTTCCACATTTTCGGGAGTGCTAGATGATAAGAAACGGGAGATAAGACGTCAGTGATAACGAATGGTCCTTCTCTTTTGGGGGCAAATTTGGGGTTGGCTAGTTCCCTGCAGAGGTTTTGGGCCTTGAGCCATACCTTATCTCCTTTATTGAAAGGGGTGAAGGGTTGTTTGTTTCGGTTGGCCATTACTTGGCGAGCTAGTTCGTGGGAGGCAAGGGCTTTGTTTCGAGTGGAAGAGAGTTCTTTGAGTTGGGACTCAACGGCGGGGACGTTGGTAGAGGGGACTAGAGTGGGTAGAGGGTTAGGTTCATAGTCCATGAGGAGGAAGAACGGGGATTTGTTTGTAACCGAGTGGGGGAGGTGGTTATGGGTAAACTTGGCTAGGGGAATTTTGTTGGCCCAAGAGGTGGGGTCATCTCCGCAGAAGATGCGGAAGTAGGTTTCTACCTCCTGGTTGACTCTTTCGGTTTCTCCGTCAGTCTGTGGATGAAAAGCGGTGGAGAGAGTGAGTTTGTAGTTAAGGATCCTTCCTAGTTCCTTGGAGAAGGCGGAGGCAAATTGGGGTCCGTGGTCAGAGATGATTTTATCTGGGAGTCTGTACTGGGAGTAGACTTTGTGGGCGAATAGGGTGGTGATTCTGTCGGTGGTGACGGTCTTCTTCGTGGGGCAAAGAATTACCCCCTTCGTAAGGCCATGGTCGACCATGACCAAGAGACTATCAAAGCTGTTGGAGATGGGGAGGTCTGTGATCAGATCACAAGAGATCTGTTGAAAGGGGTGAGTACAAGACGAGCGAATGGGGGTAAGAGGTGGGGTGGTTGGGTGGGTATTGGTCTTGTTCTGCTGACAGACGGTGCAGCCGGAGACATAATTCTGGACATGTGCCATGAGGCCAGGCCACCAGCATTTGGCGGCGACGAGCTGGCGGGTCTTTAGGTAGCCAGGGTGGCCAGTGGTGGGGTGGTCATGGTGTTTGGCCAAGACCGCTTGGTGGGAGCTGGGGGGAACATAGAGGTGTCCGTGGAAGGTGAGGGCTCCGTTGACAGATTGCCAGGGGGAGAAGCAGGCGCGGAAGGATGCGGGGAGTGGTGCGGAGAGGGATTGAATGGCCTGGAGGGCTGTGGGGTCGACGGTGCATTCGTCAGAGATCTGTTTGGCAAGGAGTGTGTCGATGAACGTCACGAATGTGGTTTCGGGGAGGAGGGTGACAGCAGAGTTGTCCATCTCATGAGAATCATGATCAGTGCGATGGGAGAGAGTGTTGGGGGTGGTGAGTTTGGTGGCGGAAGTATAGGAAAATTTGAGGTCGTAGTTGGCAAGGTCAAGAAGCCAGCGTGCCTGGCATTGGTTGAGGTCTTGGGGTTTACAGAAGTAGGTGAGGTTGCGGTGGTCAGTGAAGACCTTGATGGGGAAGGGGGAGCCTCGGAGATAGTGGCGCCAGGTGGAGAGGGCTCTCATGACCGCGAGGAGCTCTTGATCATGGATATTGTAGTTTCATTCAGCGGGGTTGAATGACTGAGAGATGTAGGAGCAGGGTTTCCATTCCCCATTGGGGTCGAGTTGCTGGAGGACGGCACCAGAAGTGAATTTGGAGGCATCGGTGGCGACGGAGAATTGGGCGCCGGTGTTGGGGAGTTGAAGGATCAGTTGGGATTGGAAGGCATCCTTGAGGGAGTCGAAGGCGTCTTGACAGGTGGTGGACCATTGCCAAGGTTGATTCTTTTTTGTGAGGTCGATCAAGGGTTGGGTGGTAGTGGAGTAGTTCAGGATGAACCTTCTGTAGAAGTTAGCGAATCCTAGAAAGGAGCGGACTTGTTTCAAGGTGGTTGGTACAGGCCACTTGGAGATGCCCTCTAGTTTGATGGGGTCCATAGTGATATGGCCTGGTTTGATGATAAGACTGAGGTATTCCACCTCGTCAGTAGCGAATTTACACTTCTCGAGTTTGAGGTGGAGGTCGAGTTCAGTCATGCGTTGGAGGATGCAGTGGGTTCTGTTGGTCTGAGTGGCTTTGTCGGCAGAGCAAATGAGAAGGTCATCCATATATATGACGAGCCATCCTTCAGCGATTAGGTCTCCGAAGGAGTCATTCATGAATCTCTGGAATGTAGCAGGGGAATTGGTGAGCCCGAAGTACATGACGTTAGGTTCGAAGAGGCCACGATGGGTTACGAAGGCAGCTTTCCATCGGTCTTCTGGGGAGATCTGGATGTTGTTGTATCCCCATTGGACATTGAACTTGGTGAACTTGTAAGCATCTTTAAATTTGTCGATGAGTTCAGAGATAAGGGGGAGCAGATTGGCGTCTTGGATGGTCACTTTGTTGAGTTTGCGGTAGTCCTGGCAGGGGCGTAGTCCTCCATCTTTCTTGTGGACGAAGAAGAAAGGGGATGCTTGGGGAGATTTAGAAGGGGAGATCTTTCTGGTGGCGAGGTTTTCATCGATAAATTTGTCCACGGCAGTTTTCTCATCAGGGAAAAGAGGGTAGATCTTCCCGATGTTGGGAGTGAAATCGGGTTTGAGGAGGATCTTGTGGTCATAGGGTCGGGATGGCGGTAGATGGTCTGCAGCTTCTTGGGAGAAGACTGAACCAAATTCAGTGTATTCGGGAGGGAGAGAGGCCTTGGGGGCAGAAAGGGCTTCTTCTTTGGCAAGTTCAGTGGCCTTAGTGATCTTGGCTATCTGGGAGGTGTGAAGGAATCGGGATCCACAATGAATGATGTGGAAGATGGATCGGTTGCATATGGCAACATTGAGGTATCTCTCTTTAACTTCTCTGTCGAGGTAGTTGTGGAGGTGGTCATGGGAGACGACCCAGACTGGGATGGAGTCGGGTTCATGGACAGGGAAGGTGTACACCTTGTTGTGTCATTCCAGGTCTTTCTTGTGTTCCTGGTGGAGGAGTTTCAATTGGTTGATGGACTCGTCGAGGGTTAATGTGCAAGTGGTCCAGTCGATATTCGGGTTGGCGGCACGGAGCCAAGGAAGTCCTAAGATGAGGTTGTCTCATCCTAATCGCATGACGTGAAAGAGGACCTTTTGGGCTAGTCCTTCGATGTTGAGGAACAGAGAGCATGAGTGGGTGATCTTTCCTTTGTGGTTGGTTGTTCCATCCATGTTTTTGGCAAGGATGGGGGTGGTGAGCTTTGTCAGGGGGAGTTTATGTTTTGCGACAAAGTCATAGTCGATACAGGAAATGCTAGCACTGCAATCGACAAGTGCTCTGGTGTCGACGGTTTTCATCGTGTACAAGGGGCATATGACTTGGACTGGAATGATCATAGATTTAGTCACAGCTTTTACAAGTACAGAGGTGATATAGGAAGGGGCTAATGTCGAGATAGGCTTCCTTTTTAAAAATCCTGGAGGAATACTGCTTTTACAGACTCCTCATCTTCATCGTCGTTCTCGATCTCTTGTAGACGAGGGAGTTCTTCATCGTCAACCACCTCTGCCATCTTCTTGGTAGGTGGGCAAGGGGCCCTCAGGGTCTGTGGGGAAAAGGCTGGGCAGTTCCGGGAGGAGTGGCCACTTTGGTGGCATCAGAAGCAGAGGTTGTTTTTGATGCATCGTTGTTTTTCTTCATGGGTCATCTTAGAGATGGTTCAGACAACGTTGACGTCCATGGCATTGGGGTCGACTCAGGCTTTAGGAGTGAAGGTGAAGTCCTTCACGTGGGATGCTCCTGACCTGGAGGCGACTTCGTGGGTGCAGTTCCACATGTTGTCAAAGTGCATGGCTTTTGAGTGCCAGTCGGAGATGGTGGTTGGGGGAGTTTCCATCGTGTAGATCTTGTACATGATGGAGGATGGTAAGCCAGCAGCGAAGTAGGCAATGAGGACGTTATCATCCATGATTTGAGCGACCGTGACTTTGCTGTGGAAGGTGGCGATGTAGTTAAGGAGGGTCGGGGAGAACCCTTCCTTCTTCTTCTGCATGCGCGTGGTGGAAAGCCAAGCGATGGCGTTCCCGATGGAGTCCTGGTGCTTGAAGGTGGCCAGGAATTCGGTGGTGAAGGTGGCTACAGTACCTAAGTTGATGGTTCCAGTGGAGCAACATTTTTGCCGGAAGGTGGCTGCCCAGATGGCAGCAGATCCTTTGGTCATATGTGAAAGAGCGAATGCGATTTTCTCCGCGTCAGTGTTGTAGACATCGGCGTTGACGAGGAGGTAGAACTGAACAGTGTTGAACCACTGTTCGGATTTATCATAGGACCCATCAAAGGGTTCAGGGGCTTCAAGGCATAGTTCTTTTGAAGACATAGCTGCTGGGGGCAAGGGTAAGGGCACAAAGGTAGGGTGCATGTGAGCGAGAGGGAAGCCTGTGAGGGAGGGCGGTTTAGGAGGTCTGGTAGGGATAGACATGCTTGGTTGTGTGGCAGTGGGAGTGGGAGTCTCAGGGGAAGGAACTCATGGAATACTAAGTTGTCTGGAAAGTCCTTCAGCAAGGTGGATGGTGTCTTCTTCCTCTTGGAGAGAGGTGGGGTTGACATCAGGGTCTGAGTGTTCAAGGGATGAGGGGGACGAGGATTCGGGGGAGGACTGGCCTTGTTCGGGCGTACCTCGGGGTAGGAACCAGTGGGAGCTAATGGTGGCACAGTGCCCAGGGAATCACCCCGTGCAGGCTGATCGTGGGAAGGGGGTGTGTGGTTGTCCAGGAAATCACCCTGTGCAGACTGAAGGTGGGAGCGGGTAAGGTAGAACAACCTGAAAGTCGTCTGTAGAAAGGCAGCTTAGTCTTTTGTTATGCTGGGCTATGGAATACCAGCAGGGACTCAAAGTGAGCTCAGAGTGGATATGAAGACAAGGGAGGATACACTGGGTGTTCCGACAGAGATCTTCTGAGACACGCGTTCAAGGGGATGTCTTGAATGGAAGCAATGCCAAACGGCCTGCAGGTGGACTTCAAGGGGATTCCTTAAGTCCGGGACGAAGGTACAAGGTGGAGACCTAGGGATGTCCTGTAGTCTCAGTGTGTGGATAACAGACCACGACGAGGGGAGCGAGAAGTGGGCTTAGAGCTCGTAGAATTGAGTAGACTAAGCTGAGGGAAAGTACAGGCGAAGGTTGCAATATAAGTACATATGCCAAGACGTTTAGGTAATGGGTTCTTAGTGAACCTGAGATAAGGAGTGAGTCACCTAGAGATAAGGGTGAGTCACGATGAGTCAGTTCTAATAATACAATGGTTCCGAGATAAGATGGAATGGAAGGAACTGGGGAGGCGGGACTCGAGGCATAGACAGAATCCCTAAGTCCAAGATAAGATGAGAGATGGATGAGGACTTAGCTAAGTAAAAGAAAAGAGAATCAAAGGAAAAGAAAAGGGTGATCCACCATGGATCATAACAGGATCTGGCGGCAGGTGGTACATACATTTTTTGGCAGAAGAAGAGGTGTCCGTTTTCAAACGTCCAATCGGAGGCAAGGGAGCGGGGGAGTAGGGGGGAAGAGGACGAGATGGCTTCCAATGCGCGAGTGACTAGGGGATCAGAGGGTGTGGAAGATTTGATGAGGTCAGTGAGGGTGAGATTGAGTGCATTGATGATGAGGGGTTCAGGGATGATGGGGGAGTCTATGTTGTTGAGGGAGGTGTCTATGTGATCTCAACAAGAGAGGGTGTCTGCTGGTCCCATTTTGGTGCTGGGGGTGACTTTCCAAATGATGTCGAAGTCCTGGAGGAAGAGGGCCCATCGAGCTTGTCATCAAGACAGTTTGCGGGGGTCCCATAGGTAAGAGAGGTTTTTGTGGTTGGTGATGATGGTGGTGGGATAAGCGGCACACTGTAGGTGATGACGCCATTCGGAGAGGGCAAGAATGATGGTGAGAAGTTCTCGGTCATAGATGTCATAATTGCGCTCTGTGGGTGTGAGGGTCTTTGAGAAGTATGCTAGAGGGCAAAGGTCCCTATTGGGATCAGGCTGCATGAGGACTGCACCTGTGGCAGACAGAGAGGTGTCAGTCATGACGGAGAATGGTTTAGAGGGGTCGGGAAGAGCGAGGACCGGTGTTATGGTTTTTCCTCTGAATAGGCTTCACTCCTATTCTTTTTCCTAGTCTCTCCATCACCATCTCCTGTTCACAGCCCGGTCTACCCCGCACCCGCTCTATCTCGCCCTCATCATCTCTAGCCCACGGCCCGGTCTACCCTGCACCCACTCTACCCCACGTCTCACCCTTGTCATCTCTTGTTCACGGCCCGGTCTACCCCGCGCCCACTCTATTTCACCCTTATCGTCTCTAGCCCACAGCCCAGTCTACCCCGCGCCCGCTCTATCTCACCCCTGTCATCTCTTGTTCATGGCCCAGTCTACCCCGCGCCCGCTCTATTTCACCCTTATCGTCTCTAGCCCATGGCCCAGTCTACCCCGCGCCCGCTCTATCTCACCCTTATCATCTCTAGCCCACGGCCCGGTCTACCCTGCGCCCGCTCTATCTCACCCTCATTGTCTCTAACCCACAGCCCGGCCTACCCTATGCCCACTCTATCTCTCGTCCTCTGTCTCTCCTAAAATACCCTTAGTCACCCTTCTGTCACCTTCGATACCTGCAACTTCCCCTATACCTGAACCTTGTTCTATCCTTAGCTTATCTAGTCATATGCTTCTCACAGCCCCAGCTCCATCGTCACATGTACCACTGCTTATCTATCGCTGACGCATAGACCTTAGTCACTTCCTAGCTTCCTTCACATTCCACAACCTTCCATGGTCCATGCCCACATTTCCTTAGTATATAAACCTTAGCACAATATCCTTGTATGGTATTCTTGGTCTATGCAATCTACATGTATCATCAAGTGTCACTCCAAGTCTACTCCTAGGCTTTCCCCTAGAAGTCCTGTCCCTCATTCCCTTGCCTATCTTCAAGCCTCTAAGACGTTGGTCTCTTCGTGAGTATCGCCTTAGCTGCTCAGGACGACTACAAGACCTTGTTGGTACGCCTCGTGTAACAACCGGGGCAGAGCAGAGGGCTGAGATGAGGGAATGGAATGCTTTTTGTTGGAGGGGGGTCCAGTTCCAGGTTTCATTCTTCTTGGTGAGGAAAACTAGGGGGGTGACAATGTTGGAGAAACCTGGGATGAACTTCCTGTAAAAATTGGCAAATCCGATGAACGATCTGACACCCGTGACCGTGGTGGGGGGTTTCCAGTCCTTGAGGGCAGAGAGTTTATGAGGGTCCATTTGTACTTCGCCATTTCCGATGATGAGCCCAAGATATTCCATGGTTGGGGAGTTGAAAGAGCATTTGGAGAGTTTGATGGAGAGGTTGTGTTCTCATAGATGAAGGAGGACACGTTGAGTGCGTTCATGGTGGAGGGAGAGGGGGCCTTTAGTGCAAATGCCCAGGTCATCCATGTAGATCTTTAACCAATGTTCTGTGATCATGTCAGTGAAGATGTGGTTCATGAATGCCTGGAATGTAGAGGGAGCGTTGGAGAACCCGAAGAACATCACTCTGGGTTCAAAGAGTCCCAGGGGAGTGATGAATGCTGCCTTCCATTGGTCTGATTTGTGGATTCGGATGTTGTTATATCCCCAACGGATGTCCATCTTAGTGAAGTGGTTGGCATCTTTCATGTCATCGAGGAGGTCCAAGATGAGAGGTAGGAGATAGGCATTTCGGATAGTTTGGGAGTTTAGGTAGTGATAATCCTGGCAAGGGCAAAGAGTTCCATCCTTTTTGGGGACGAAAAAGAAAGGGGAGGCTTGGGGGGACTTAGAGGGGACAATACGACCAGTCTTGAGGTGTTCCTCAATGAACTCTTTGAAAGATTCCTTTTTTTTGGGATTTAGGGAATAGATTTTTGCGATCTTTGGGATGAAGGAATCCTTGAGGTCGATGGTATGGTCAAATGGGTGATGGATGGGGTCAGGGTTCCATTTGGTTAGCCAGGGCATGCCTAGGATGATCTGGGGTTTTTTTTGTCAGAGAACAAAGAGAGTTTCGATGGATGAGAAGGAGCTATGTGAGACTGTGGTTGTTGTGGTCCAACGGATGCTTCCTGAGGAGTTCAGGGTTCCATCCACATTGTAGGCAAGGATTGGGTGGGGAATTTTCTGAAGGTGGAAATTTCCTCTGGGTAGGAGGTGAGGGTCGATGAAATTTCTGGTTGCGCCCGAGTCAATAAGGGTGGAGGTTTCGACGTTTAGTACTTTGACATCCACATGAAGGGTTCTATTCTTTGGAGATGCTACGAGTACATGGGTAAAGTCTAGGGAAGAAGATGTTGAAGCTACTTCCCTTTTCAAAAATCCTTTGCCTTCTGCACATTGGCAAATTGGATGGTGTTCACTTCCTCAGCTCCTTCATTATAGCACATCTTGAGGACAGAGAGGATCTCGGTTTCATTTTTCCCTGAGGTGCAAAGGGAGTTCACATATTGTTGAAGGGGAGACAGTGGAGTAGGGGCGGGGGTTGGTGGGGATGGGGGGGGGGGGTGGTGAGGGTGGTGGTTTGCACATTCTGAGGGCGATTTGAGGTTTTCCTACATTGGCGAGCATCATGACTGATAATTCTGCAGTGGAAGCATCGGCCTTCTTTGATGCATTTGGCTCATTCAGTGGGGGTGAGTTTGGCTAGGGTGATGCATGAGTCAATGTCCATGGCATTGGGGTCTCTGGGGGTGCGGTTGTTGTGGAAGGAAAAGGGGGTTGAGGTGGTTCCAGTGTGGAGTGCCAGGATCCTCATCGTTTGAGCATGGAAGGTTTTGGCCTTCATTACCCAATCTGCCAGGGTGGTGGGGACAGTTTCCATGGACAGGGTCATCGTGGTGATCTGTTGGTCTAATCCCAGGGCGAAGTGGTCAATGAGAGTGGTCTTATCCGTGATGTCAGACTTTCCAATGAGATTCTGGAAGTCAGTGATGAATTGCTGGAATTCATCATTGGTGCAAGTGATTTTCTGGCACAATTTGGCTAGTTCGAGACAGGCGGAGGCTTTTATGTCATAGGGGAAGAAGGTGGTATCAAAGTCCTTGACGAAGTCATTAAAGGTTTTCCCTATGATGATGTTGGAATCAGCCATTTTGTTGTACCATGCTTCGGCAAAGGATGCTCCTCAACCTGTGGGCATTTTGTTGAGGGCGGTCATGATCTTTTCGGGGTCTCCGGGATAGAGGTTTTGGTTGATTTGGAAGTAGGCATTCATGGCCTTCATCCATCATGAGGCGTCGGAAGAAGATCCGGAGAAATCTGCAGAGAGGGCGGCCTTGAGTTTGGTAGGCATCGTGGGTAAGGGGGAGCGAGAGATGTTGATTGGACTGGGTGGACGAAGGGGTGGGCTGGGTTGATAAGGAGGTGGGCTGGGTTGATGAGGGGGTGGGCTGGGTTGACGAGGGGGTGGACTGGGCTGGGAGGGGTTACTAGATCTTTGGGTTCTGGGTGAGGGTGTGAAGGGTGAATCAAGGAGTGGGGTTCTGCTGGACCTGGCTATTCGTCTGGAAGGTAGATGGTATATGGAGAGGTCAGGGAGTTCGGAGTCACTATCTCCTGGGGCTCGGAATGACGTGGTGAGAGGGTGATGGGTCCTTCACCTGAAGAGGTGGGACCAAGGAAGAAATTCTCGATCTTTTGTTACGTGTAGCATAGCTAGAGATAGAGGTACTAGGGAGGATTGATTACCAGGCGATACTCACGGAGAGACTGATGTCTGATAGACAATACTAGGACTATGAGTGGGGATCCTAGAGCTAGGACTGGGCCAAGTTCTTAGAGTTGCTAAGAACTAGGAAAGGGACAAGAGGACTCAGGTTGTTACGCTAGTATTGCACAGATCAAGAATGGGAAATACATGTGATCAACGACTGGTAATTATAGAGAGACAGAAGAGGAGATTCCCATGCACAGACCATGATGTGAACAGAGGGAAAAATAGGGAAGATAACTAAATATGAGAGAACTTAGCTAGGAGGGTGGTCCGTGGAGAGTGACATCAATAGGGAAATAAACTAGAAGAGATAGGTGAGAAATAGAAAGGATGGCCTGCCTATGAAGAGGTAGGCTGTACTAGCTCAAGGGGTTCGTCGTCCATAGTAAGAGAGAACAGAGGAAAACTGTACTAGAAGAAGAACATGATGAAATGGAAAGAAAATTGTAACAGTCATCATTGTCATCTGAGGGATCATGAGTACAAATAAAATTGTGGAGCACACACAAAGCAGCTGGAATTTTGGACTGGACTCGAATAGGGAACTCAGGTGCGAGCTGGAGGATTTGGAAGCGGCGTTTAAGAATACCCAAAATCCATTCAACTATATTTTGAGCAGATGCATGACATAGATTGAAAAGCTCCTCTTTGTTTTGAGGGCTACAAACATATGATTGTCACACAAACATAAGTATAAGTGGAGCTATGTACATACTGAACTGCTGCTCATCCCCATTCTGCAAGATGGTATCATACACCTCGATATGGAATGAGTAACTGCATGCTTTGTGCATAACCCACATCAGCAAGCAGGTATCTGCTGGCAGGGATATGGAGGTTGGTAGAGGCTGCATCATTGTATACCTGTGCATCCATAACTGACCCTTCCCAACCCGTGAGTGTGTACATAAACTTGAGGTCAAAATCAGTTATGAAGAGGGCGTTTTGTGACAGGAAGCCCTTGCAATTGCAGTACACTGCACAACGATGACCAGGAGGTGCAATGGGGATATGGGAACCATTGATTGTGCCGATCACATTACTGAAATATGGATAATACTTTGGATTGCATCGTATCTTCGAAGGGATGGCATTGCTGGCAGGGAAATGGATATATGTGGTATAGAATGGTGGGCCTGCAAGGATATCCAGCACTTTCTAAAGGTAGCTGTTGAGTGGATCAATCAGATGAAATAAAAAGTGACCAAGTACTCACCATGAGATTGTACTGCTGGAGCATTGGAAATGCTTGCCCACATGACGCACAGTAAGACCTGTTACACACATGTACAGAAAGATAGCTACTTGTTCTTCCAATGTAACACTCCTTGAGTCACTATGTCCTGCTTGACGTAGTTCCAGGATCAGCTGCAAAAAAACCTCCTTTCAGACGCTGAGTTCAGATCGGATACGATCAGGATGGCCTGTGATAAGTTCGAGCACCCATTGGTGGCCAGAGAGGATAGAGGTATGATATGGGATCGGCTCTTGTCTAGCCAGTTGTCCATTGGCAATGACAATCTCAACAAGTGTCAGAAGTAGTATTTGAAGAAGTGTTATAATACTGTTGATCACCTGGCGACGGATCATGGGTGGGGTCATGGTGAACACAGTAGTGTACTTACATTTGACCTACATTCCTTGTACTCATATTTGACCTCCGATTCATTGGCATGCCCAAGCCAAACCCGGTGCCTGCAGACCAAACAGGAATATATAAGTGGACCATGACCTGGGACTTTATTCCGTTCAGAGCCTAACAGAGTCTGAATGAACACTCCCGGACATCACCCAACAAGCCCCCACAAGCCCCCAGAGACTGCTTACAAAGGTGTGTCAGACTCTTCCGGATTACATCGCCTTGAATCTATATAACCCTTTGCCCCACATCTCCCTTTTCCTCATCCATCTCCCTTATCTGTCTCGCTTGTCCCTCCTGTTAGTATGTGTGCTTGTTGTACATGTTGCTCATTGCCCCTTATTCCTGCTGGTGTCAGTGCATGTGCTCATTGTGCATGCTGTTCAGTGTGTTTTGTTGTCTCTTCTTCCTGCCAGCTCAGTTAGCATGTGTGCTTGTTGTGCACATTGCACATTGCCCCTTGTTCCTGCTGGTGTCAGTGTGTGTGCTCGTCATGCATGCTGTTCAGTGCGTTTCATTGTCTCTTCTTCCTGCCAACTCAGTTAGTGTGCATGCTTGTTATGCACATTGTTAATTGCCCCTTGTTCCTGCTGGTGTCAGTACATGTGCTCATTGTGCATACTGTTCAGTGCATTTTATTGTCTCTTCCTGCCAGCTCATCCACATTTGATTTTGCCTTGTCTCTTACTTCTCTGTCCTTTCCACCATCCAGTGGAGGTTCATTTCGTGGCTATGTCAGACTTTCTGCATTGGTGCACTGTGTTACGCGTAGCATACAATAGAGGGTTCAAGGGCTACAAGGATTGTCTACAGGCGATACTCACGAAGAGACCGGCTTCTGATAGAGATTCGTAGGAGAGAAACTACCCGTAGGGTTGCTGAGGTTGCTAAGGGTGGAGGGACTAAGGGCGACTCAAGATGGTACACTAATATTGCACAGATCAAGAATGAAGAAAAAGGGATACAGGAGTGGCGACGAATTATCTACTTGGGAGACTTCCCACGCACGGACCAGGTAAGCTGGGGGGGAATATTGGGGAAACGACTAAGTATGAGAGAACTTAGTTAGAAGGTGGGGGGGGTCCATGAAGGATGAAATGGAAAGACGAAGTCCTAAGGAAACCAGGCTAGGGATAGCGTAGAAGGTCCTCCTATGAAGAGATATACTTCCTGTGCTTGAGAGATACACTGTCTATGGTAGGAGATCAAAGAAGAGAAACGTACAAGTAAAAGAAAGCGATGATAGGGAAAGAAAATTGTAACATTACCCCCTTCATACAATCGAGCCCCAGGCTCAAGCAACCAACCATTCCTATGGAAGGAGTCCTTGAGTTGGTGATCCGACCCCAAAGATGGCACCCTGTTGAGAGGGGGATAGCACCTCAAACGGACAGTTACTGACGACGTGCCCAGGCTTGTGGCAAACTCCACAATTCCAATGGGGGCAAAATCGTTCCGTGTGGCCCCAATTGTTGCAGTGGCTATATTGGAAAAGCGCACACTGAACCGCGAGATGGTCAGGGGCGTAGAGATAGCAGTATCCACAGTGGTGACGGGGACAGTCCTGACGATAGTGACCTTGTAGACCACATTGAAAGCACATGGTGGATGGAGTGGCTGGGGAGGGAGTGAGTGTGTCCGGTCGCTGGATAACCCGAACTGGGGAGGAGAGAACGGTGTTCCCATTGGGAAGGTGAATCTCACATGGTTCGGTGCAAACAGGGATGGTGGGGGGTGGAGATGGTTCATCCTCGATCGAGATGGGGATGGAGGCATGAAATTTGGTGAGGGGGGGTTCCTCAGAAATGGGGATGGGGACGTAATACTCGACGAGGGGGAGTTCCTCAGGGGTGGAGGTGGGGGAGTCCAGGGCGGGCTCCAGAGTGGGAGCGGCAGAGTAGGGGAAGTCGGTGAGTCGGTTGACAAGAGGTCTGGAGCGAGGGGAGGGAATGGGAAGGGGGAGGGAGTGAGGTTGTGAGAGAAGAAAATTTTCTATGTCTTGTACGTATTGATCTCTTTGTGCACGAGGAAGGGAGGAAAGGACACGTCGGACAGTGGGGAAGATGAGGGTATGGGGAACTTCTTCTATGTAAATAGCAAATCCATGACTGTTACGATCCACAGTGGATCCCCCTTTTTCCTTTCCTCTTTTCTTTCTTTGTAACTAGCTAAGCCCTTGTATGTCTCGCGCCTTATCTCGGACTTAGGAACTCTGTTCACGCCCCGAGTTCCACTTCCCCGGTTCCTCCCTATCTCTCTTATCTCGGAACTGATTGTATTATTAGAACTGATTCATCATGACTCATCCTTATCTACTGCAGATGACTCATTCCTTATCTCGGACTTACTAGAAGTCCATTACCTCATCTCTTGGCATCTATACTTATATCACTCTGCTCCCTGTAACTCCCCTTAGCTTAGTCTACTCAATTCTACGAGCTCTAAGCCACTCGTCGCTGTCTGTAACCAGCACACTAAGGCTAAGGAACTCCCCTGAGGTCTTCACCTTGTACCTTCGTCCCAGACTTAAGGAAACCCCTTGAAGTCTATCTGCAGGCCGTTTGGTGTTGCTTCCGTCCAAGGCATCCCCTTGAACATGTGTCTCCGAAGACCTCTGTCGGAACACTCTGCATATCCCCCCTTGTCTTCATATCCACATAGAGCTCACTTTGAGTCCCCGCTGGTATTCCATAGCCCAGCGTAACAAAAGACTAAGCTAGCCCTCTATGGATGACTTTCAGGTCGCTCCTCTTACCCGCTCCTGCCTTCAGTCTGTACGGGGTGATTCCCTAGACAACTGCACACCCCCTTCCCACGATCAGCCTGCATGGGGTAATTCCCTGGGCACTGCGCCACCATTAGCTCCCACTGGTTCTTACCCCAAGGTACGCCCAAACAAGGCCAGTCCTCCCCCGAACCCTCGTCCCCCTCGTCCATTGAACACTCCGACCCTGACATCAACCCCACCTCTATCCAAGAGGAAGACGAAACCCTCCACCTCACCCAAGGAATTGCCCGACAACTTAGTCTTCTGCAAGTTCCTTCCCCTGAGACTCCCACTCCCACTGCCACGCAACCGAGTGTGTCTCTCCCTACCAGACCTACTAGACCCCCTGCTCTCACAGGATTCCCTCTCTCTCGCACGCGTCCTACCCTCATACCCTCACCCTCGCCCCCACCTACAATGTCTTCAAAGGAACTCCGTCTTGGAGCCCCCGAGCCCTTCGATGGGTCCTATGATAAATCCGAACAGTGGTTCAACACTGTTCAGTTCTACCTCCTCGTCAACACCAACGTCTATGACACTGACACGAAGAAAATCGCGTTCGCTCTTTCGCATATGACCAAAGGATCTGCCGCCATCTGGGCAGCAACTTTCCGACAGAAATGTTTCTCCGCCGGAAACATCAACCTAGGAACCATCTCTGCCTTCACCACAGAATTCCTAGCCGCCTTCAAGCACCAGGACTCGATCGGAAATGCCATCGCCTGGCTTTCCACCACTTGCATGCAAAAGAAGAAGGACGGGTTCTCCCCAACCCTTCTCAACTACATCGCCACCTTTCGTAGCAAAGTTGCGGTTGCTCAGATTATGGACGACAACGTCCTCATCGCCTACTTCACAGCAGGCTTACCCTTGTCCATCATGTATAAAATCTACACGATGGAAAGCCCCCCGACCACCATCGCAGACTGGTACCCGAAGGCCATGCACTTCGACAACATGTGGAACCGCTGTAAAGATCCTGCTAAGGCTGGAGGGACTTGAGAAGCGTAGCCTACAAGTCCTGGCCAAAGGAAGGGTGAGGGGAGCGAATAGGTTCGCCCCAAAAGGGATTCCGGGGAAGA